>WBNM01038513.1:0-10397 GCA_013399055.1 Ramphastos sulfuratus
ACTGGGTAGCCCAGAACTGGACCAGCTGTGTCCTGCCTAGGGCAGAGCAGAGGAGAACATCTTGCCCTGTTGGTCATATCCTTCTTAATGCAGCCCAGGAGGCCATGGGCCTCATCTCTGTCCCAGGCACTGTCCCTGGCCAGCACAGTGGTTGCCTGCTCATGCTTTGTCCAGCAAGGCTCTTCAGTCACTTGCCAGGCCAGTGCCCAGTGTGGGGCAGCCTGTTGAGGCAGGGTGTTCCCAGCAGCACAGAGGGGGCAGGTGTCCTAGGCAGCCCAGACAGAAGGGCAGGTTGTTTCTGCACTGGTGGCAGGGACTAGCAAGGTCCTTCAGTACTGCCAGGAGGAGATGATGCATCAGCACATTTGCCTTCTTCCCAGCAGCCAGTCCAAAACCCACTGAGTCTGAAGGCCATAGTGAACATGACCCTAAGGGGATGACTCAGGCTGTGTGTGCTTGGCACTCGCTGGAATGTTAACCCTCAGGTCAGAGGAAAACAACCTCTTGAGATGTTTGCCATCTGGAAGATGAGTGGGAGGTTATCCCAGCCTTAACTTCCCACCAAAACACAGAGGTGCTGGGGGAAGCAAAGGGAGATTGCTCATCACAGGATCAGAGGATGGCAGGGGTTGGAAGGGAGCCAAAGACATCATCAAGTGACGAAAAGGTAAACAATCCAAAGCCAACCAAACAAGCGGACACCGTAAATCCAATATGAATCATAAAGCAGTGACTACTTTATTGCAAAGCATGTGTGGTTATATACACTTTTGATAATGTATTCTACAATTAGCATACTGATAGGTTCTAACTCCCAAGGACACATCTGCATGGCACTCCTACTTGCGGTTTCCTCCCCAAGCTCTAACTCCCTATTTTCCCAGGTTGTATCTACATTCCAAACTGCTTACTATCTGCAGGGACTTTNACCCAGCTCATCCAGTTCCAACCCACTGCCATGGGCAGGGACACCTCACACAAGATCAAGGCTGCCCAGAGCCTCACCCAGCCTGGCCTTAAACACCTGCAGGGATGAGGCTTCCACCACCTCCCTGGGCAACCTGTTCCAAGGTCTCACCACCCTCATGCTGAAGAACTTCTTCCTAACATCCAGGCTGAATCTCCCCATTTCTAGCTTGGTTCCATTGCCCCCAGTCTTATCCCTACCTGACAGCCTAAACAGTCCCTCCCCAGCTTTCCTGTAGCTTTCTCATTTAGTCAGATCCAGAGCTGGTGCTGTGGGAAATGTGTGAACAGAGAAGATGACTCCTGGCCTCCAACCCTCAGATAGTTAGAAACATTGATTAAATCCCCTCTCAGCCTTCTCTTCTCATGGAGTCTTTCATCCTGCCAGAAAGGGCAAGCAGCCACTCTCTGAGGCAGATGATCATACAATGGCTTGGGTTGGCAAGGGCCTTAAAAAGATCACAGAATATATCTGGTTGGAAGAGCTCTGCAAGCTGATCCAGTTCTCTGCAGGGGCAACACCAAACCATGTCCCTGAGCTCCAGCTCCACAGGCTACTTCAACTGCCCCACAGGGATGGGGACTGCAGCACTGCCCTGGGCAGCCTGTGCCAGTGCCTGAGAACCCTTCCAGGGCACAAATCTTTCCTCAGCTCCAGCCTGAGCCTCCCCTGGGGCAGCCTGGAACCACTGCCTCTGGTGCTGTCCCTTGCCACCGAGGAGCAGAGGCCATGAGTCTCCTTGCTCC
The DNA here is from genome assembly GCA_013399055.1 of Ramphastos sulfuratus. NCBI lineage: Eukaryota > Metazoa > Chordata > Aves > Piciformes > Ramphastidae > Ramphastos > Ramphastos sulfuratus. Next base: position 1,714 of record WBNM01038513.1, read on the forward strand.
AACCTCCCTTGCCATAGAGAGTGGTTTGGGTTGGAAGGGACCTGAAATTTCATCCAGTTGCAACCCTCTGCCATGGTCAGGGACACTTTCCTCTACAGCAGGTTGCTCAAGGCCCCATCCAACCTGGCCCTTGGACACTTCCAGGGTTGGAAACTCTACACCTTCTCTAGGTAGCCTGTTCCAGTGCCTCACCAGGCTCCTGGGCTGGCTCTGCCATGGTCAGGAGGAGCAAACTCTCAAACCCTTCAGGCAACCCTTCAGTGGCTTTGGCAGTGGAGAGGTGTCCCTGCCCATGGTGGCGAGGTTGGGATAGAAGATGACCTCTGAGGTCCCTTCCAACCTGAGCTGTTCTCTGGCTCTGTGGCTGTGTGCATTTATGCACATTGCAACCCCAGAGGCCGTCCCAAGGACAGCATCTGGCAAAAGCTGGGCCTATGCTGAGGAGAACTTTTAACAAGTAATGCCACATCAACAAAATGCATTTGACACTCCAAATACAACCCTGTGCCCAAGGCCCTCTGCCAGCAGTTTGCAAACCCCAGGGGCTGATCTTCCATGTAGTCTAGGAGTCATAGAATCATAGCTCACAGAATGGGTTGGGTTGGAAGGGACCTCAGAGACCCTGGGCATGGGCAGGGACACCTCCCACCAGCCCATGGTGGCTCAAGGGCTCATCCAGCCTGGCCTGAGAACACCTCCCTGGAGGTGTTCTGTGATTCTGTGCTCCACAACCTCCCTGGAGGTGTTCAGTGATTCTGTGCTCCACAATCTCCCTGGGCAACCTGTGCCAGTCTCTCCCCACCCTCACTCTCTACAATCTCTTCCTCATCTCCACTCTCACTCTCCCCTCTCCCAGCTCAAAGCCATTGGCCCTCATCCTGGCACTGCCAGCCCTTGTCCAAAGTCCCTCCCCAGCTCTCCTGCAGCCCCTTCAGGCACTGCAAGGCTGCTCTAAGGTCTGCCTGGAGCCTTCTCTTCTCCAGGCTGAGCAGCCCCAACTCTTCCAGCCTCTCCCCATAGGTGTGTCATGACCAGATGGGAAGCAGCAGCCATCCCTCAGGCTGGCCAGGCTGTGAGGAAGGGAAGAGGAAGGACAAAAATCCTTGTTCCCAAGTTCTTTGTGCCCTGGAGCTGGGCGCTGCCATCCTGGAAAAGTTCTAGAGAGGTAGGTGCTGGTTGTGACTTGACATAAACCACTCTGAGCTGCTTGTACAGTGAAAATTATTGATTAATTCCTTCTTATCTTGTGCAGGGCTTTGCTCACAGGGCTGTAACAGCCACAATCATTCCCAGGCTGAACTTGTCAGCTTGAAGCAGGGAGCAGGAGCTGGGAGAGATTCCTCTCGCCGCTGGGACGTGCCAGGGCTCTCAGGTAAGCTTCATTGGGGTTCCATGGGACTCACACTGACTTCCTGCAGCATCCCTTTGGCATTTGAATCAATTGTCAGCAGAAAACGTTGGGTTTCCTGCAGGAGGATCCTGCAGGTGTGCTCAGTGTCATCTGCTGCAGTGGTTGGGCTCAATGATCTCAGAGGCCTTTTCCAACCAAAACAATTCTACCAGTCTTTGATTATCTGGAATGGTTGCAGCTGCCTGACAGTGCTGCATTTGGAGAGCAAAAAGGGGAGGAAGAAACCCCCTACCAGTGGGTTTGTTGCCACTAGCAGGTTGGCTGGGTGAAGAAAGAAGGAACCAGTCCTTTGGGGCAGAGGTGGCTCCAGCAGGAAGAGAAAAATGAGGTCTGCAGTCAGTTTGCTCTCCTGACACATCTAAGGCCACAGAACCTTGTCCATGGGCTCAGAGGAAGGGCAAAAGGCTTGGCTTTGCTACAAGGACCACTTGCTGTGGGTGAGCATAGCAGCTTCTTGTCACCACAACCTGGCTGGCACCTGGCAAAGTCTCTAGTGACAGCAGTGCTCTGGCATTTGAGACCTACATCAAGGGCTCCAGGTGGGAAGTGGCTTTCTGGTGATGTTGCTTCTCCTTACAACCTCTCCAAGATCATAAATGCTGGTTTCAGCTGCTGTGTTCTTCATGGTTCTGGGTTGCAGGGCTTTCAATAGGACTTTTTGCAGGACTAGCCTGCAGCCATGAGCTTTGCCAGCCCCCCCCATGAAAACCCACTGTAAGGCAGATGTTGCCTCCAGGAAAATCAGAGGCTCTTCCCTTACTCCTCATGTATCCATCCTTCTGATTAAGGAACTGGAACTTCTGTCTGATGAGGAAGGGCTGAGAGCCCTGGGGCTGGTGAGCCTGGAGAAGAGCAGTCCCAGAGGGGATCTGAGCAATGGTTATAAAGATCTGAAGGGTGGGGGGCAAGGAGAAGGGGCCAGGCTCTTGTCAGTGGTGCCCAGGGATAGGCCAAGGGGCAGTGGGCACAAAGTGGAACCCAGAAGATTCTAGCTGATCAGGAGGAGAAAGTTGTTTGGTGTGAGGCTGCTGGAGCCTGGAGCAGGCTGCCCAGAGAGGTTGTGCAGTCTCCTGCTCTGGGGATTTTCAAGCCCCCCCTGGATATGTTCCTGTATGACCTGCCCTGGGTGCCCCTCCTTTGGCAGGGAGGTTGGACTGGGTGATCTTTGGAGGTCACTTCCAACACTAACATTCTGTGATTCTGTGATTCTCTATCTCTACTTCTGTAACTGTCAGGTCCCACCAGGGCAAATGCCACAGCTGCAATTGGCATTTGGAACCATGAGCAGGCAAGTTAGAGACATCCATAACTCTACAGGAGGAACAAGTCCTTTGGGGCAGAGGTGTAGAATCTTGGAATTGTTTGGTTGGGAAAGACCTCTGAGGTCACTGTGTCCAACCCCACCGTGGCCACTAACCCATGGCCCCAAGTGCCATGGGCACACCTTTCTTGAACACCTCCAGGCATGGGGCCTCCACCACCTCCCTGGGCAGCCTGTGCCAGTCCCTGACCACTCTCACAGCAGAGAAATTTCTCCTCCTCTCCAACCTAACCCTCCCCTGGCACAATCTCAGGCCATTTCCTCTCATTCCATCACCTGAGACTGGGGAGCAGAGCCCAACCCCTATCTGTGGTTCCGGTACGAAGAGAGATCTGCAGTAAATTTTATCTCCTAACACATCTGAGGACACAGAAGTATCTTAAAGGGCTAGTTCCACCTTCTCCAGGTGCTCAGGAAGGCCAAAAGCTTGTCTTGGCTACAAGTGCCACATCCCCCTGGGCAAGACTGAATGCCCTGATGCAAATCTCAAATGCCAGAAGAGAATACAGCAGAGCAGGACAAAGCAGAGGTCCCCAGAGCTTCTATCCCAGGAGGGAACAACATTTTTCCCCCTGAGCTGTGTTTTGAATCATCACTCTTGTTAATCTTTAACCTAAACCAAGCCTTTCTCCAAGGAGGAAGCACAACAAGCAAACAGCAAACCCAAGGAGCTCTGCTTCTGCTGAAAAGCGACGACGTCTCTAGATAGGCTCTTATCTTGGAGGCCTCTCTCACACTGAGGTCCCTAAACTGACTCTTTTATGTGACAGTATTGTTTGCTGAGGTGCTCTGGGCAGCAGAGAAGCTGTGAGGCTTCCAGCCACAGCATCTCCTTCGTCTGCTCAGCGAGCATCGCATCTGGTGGGAGGTTGTGGGGGTCTGCACTTCAAAGGTTGATCCCCAGGTGTTCTGAGCAGTGTATGGGTGGGGAACCTAGGGCTGCTCAGCCTGCCTTATCTGGCCTCGTGACAGGGAGTGATTGCTGCTGCCAGCAGATAGCATTTTGCTGCCTTAAGCAGACTGCAGAAGGAATCTTGCACTTCCCACCCTGGTAGCTGCAGGAGGCAGGGGCAGGGGACACAATCACCGCTGGCACTCGAAGGGTGTGATGGTGCTGCACTGGGTGGGACCTGCCTGTCGTCTGCCTTCCCCTTTCTCCTTCCACAGTGCCTCCACCATGTGTAGGAAAAGGTCCAGGTGCTCCTTCTCCAGCCTGGAGCTGATCCTCATCAGCTGCCTGATGTTGATGATCGTGGTGACCGTGGTGCTCCTCGTCCTTCATTTTCTCAACCAAGAAGGCCACGGCAAGTTGAGCTGTTTTGGTGCTGCTATGGCAATCCTGCTCAAGTCTGTGTCCAGCACAGCCATTGCAATTAGAGGGACAGAGGTAGAGGCTCACTGGGCCTCTCCTGAGCCTCCTCAATCTTCTCTGTGCACGACCCACGTTCAAAGCCACGACCAAGTGCTCCTCTGCAGCGGGAGTGTAGTGGTCAAACCCAGGGCTATGGCTGCACAACCTCTGGGCTGTTGGGCAGGGCTGGCTGCAGGCTTCCAGACACAGATTCCTTCCCTTTCTCCACCACGAAGGAGGTTCTGAGAGCCCTCACTTCTCACAACTGTTGCAATCCTGTCACAGCACTCTGACACCTCCAGCCCCATCTCCAGGCATCGGGCGGGTGGGTGTTGGGAGCTGCCCAAAGACAGCTCTCAGCTCCCTTCCAAGGACTCCTGGAGACAGAAAATCTCCTGGGGAAAGAAAGCTTTGTGAAGCTTTAGATGTTTCCATGTGACAGGAGCTGGGAGCAGGGCCAAAGATTCATCCCTGCCCTGAGCAGGTCAGCAATGGCACCTCCCAGTGCTGACCTCACACTGGATGTAGTTCAACAACTTCTTCATGTTTTTAGGCTGTAACACCTAAGAGTTTTGCACAAGATGATGAGAGGGCTGGAGAACCTCCCATATAGAATCATAGAATGGGAAGGTTGGAAGGGACCTCAAGGATCATCCAGTCCCAACCCCCTGCCATAGGCAGGGACACCTCCCACTAGTACAGGTCACTCAAGGCCTCATCCAACCTGGCCTTGAACACCTCCAGGGAGGTTGCGGAGCACAGAATGTGATCTTTGATCACATTCTGTGCTTCTGTGCTCCACAACCTCCCTGGGCAACCTGTGCCAGTGTCTTACCACCCTCAACCCGTGCCAGTGTCTCACCACCCTCACTGCAAACAACTTCCTCCTAACATCCACTTTCAATCTCCCCTCTGCCACTTCAAACCCATTGCCCTTGTCCTGGCATCGTAAATATAGAGACAGGCCGAGAGAGTTGGGCTTGTTCAGCCAGGAGAAGGCTCCAGGGAGACCTTAGAGCAGCCTTACAGTACCTGAAGGGGCTGCAGGAGATCTGGGGAGGGGCTGTTTAGAAGGGTCTGTAGTGATAGGATGAGGGACAATGGCTCTGAGCTGGAGAGGCCATGAAAATGATCAGGGGGTTGGAGCAGCTTTGCTATGAGGACAGGCTGAGGAAGCTGAGGATCTGAAAAGATCAAACTGTTCTTAACTTCAGCCCTGCCTCGAATAGAAAATGAGTGGCTGATGAAAGCTAATGGAGAGGACAGGCTGAGGAGCTGGCGTTGTTCAGTCTGGAGAAGAGAAGGCTCCAGACAGACCTCAGAGCAGTCTTCCAGTACCTGAAGGGGGCTACAAGAAGGCTGCAGAGGGACTGTGCCCAAAGGCCTGCAGGGACAGCACCAGGGGCAAGAGCTTGAAATGAGAGCAGAGCAGACTGAGATTGGATGTGAGGAACAAGTTCTTTGCCAGGAGGCTGCTGGAACACTGCCACAGGTTGCCCAGGGAGGTGGTTGAGGCCCCAGCCCTGGAGATACTGCAGGTGAGGCTGGGCAGGGCTGTGGGCAACCTGCTCTAGGGGAGGATGTCCCTGCTGAGTGCAGGGGAGGGTTGGACTGGATGAGCTTTGGAGGTGCCTTCCAGCCCAGACCCTTCTGTGATTCTGTGGTTTTATGAAAGAAAGGAGACTGAGAGTGGAGATGAAGAGGAAATTGTTGAGGGTGAGGGTGGGGAGAGACTGGCACAGGTTGCCCAGGGAGGCTGTGGAGTACAAGCTGTGGGTTCTGTGCTCCACAGCCTCCCTGGAGGTGTTCTCAGGCCAGGCTGGATGAGGCCTTCAGCAAGCTGTGCTGGTGGGAGGTGTCCCTGCCATGGCAGGGGGGTTTGGATTTAGTGCTTTTTAAGATCCCTTCCAATCCAACCCATTCTATCATTGTAGGGCTCTATGCCTCTCTGAATGTGCCTCTCTTTCTTCTCTAGTCCTGTCCCAGCAGCTCCTGCCCTTTTTCTTACTGCTGCTGAGCTGAACTTCTTCTGTGCAAACATCTCACACACCTTCAGATCTGTTTCCTGCGTGCTAGGGGTGGGCTTGGAGAGCTGACTCGTTGAAAGCTGGGCTTGATCCCCTTTGCTGTGGAGCACAGCACATTGCGCACAGTCCAGTGACCTCATTCTGTGAGCTCCTTCAGGACTGATCCACCCCAAATGCCTCCCCAGAACACCTTGGCAGCCCACTGGAAACCCAAACAGACAGGACCAGCTGGGTGCTTTCATCCACAGGTCTGCTGGGGCAGCTGGAGCAGGTTTCAGAGATGAAGTCTCCTTAGGGAGATTGGATTGCCTCTGCTGTGCCCAGCTCTCTTTTGCTCTAATCCACTAATCTTTGTCTGCTCGTCCACTGCTTGTACTTACTGCAGATGCCAGTGGAACAACCCCACACTACTTGCTGGGCGTGGGGAGAGCTGACTGCACAGGACCTGTGGCAGAAATTCCTCTGGTGAGTTGGGAGAGCTGAGCATGAGGTGGGGCAAAATACTGATTTTCATCATTGCTCACTAATTTTTGCAGGTCTCATGGCTCAGAGGCTCTGCCTGGCTGAGTGATTGTCGTCTCTGAATCATAGAATCATAGAATGGGAAGGTTGGAAGGGACCTCAAGGATCATCCAGTTCCAACCCCCTGCCATAGGCAGGGACACCTCCCACTAGTACAGGTCACTCAAGGCCTCATCCAACCTGGCCTTGAACACCTCCAGGGAGGTTGTGGAGCACAGAATCACCCAATGTGATCTCCCCACCCTCACTCTCAACAATTTCTTCCTCATCTCCACTCTCACTCTCCCAGCTCAAAGCCATTGGCCCTCATCCTGCCACTCCCAGCCCTTCTCCAAAGTCCCTCCCCAGCTCTCCTGCAGCCCCTTCAGGCACTGCAAGGCTACTCTGAGGTCTGCCTGCAGCCTTCTCTTCCCCAGCCTCAACAGCCCCAACACTCCCAGCCTGTCCCCACAGGGGACCTTCTGCCCTCTGCCCATCTCCATGGCCTGCTCTAGAGCCTCTCCAGCAGCTCCAGGTCCTTCTTGTGCTGGGTTCCCCAGAGCTGGAGGCAGTGCTGCAGGTGGGGGCTGAGCAGAGCAGAGCAGAGGGGCAGAATCCCCTCCCTGTGCTGCTGCTCTCCCTGCTCTGCCTGCAGCCAGCACACAGCTGCCTCTGTGCTTCTGTGCTCCACAACCTCCCTGGGCACCTGTGCCAGTGTCTCACCACCCTCAACCTGTGCCAGTGTCTCACCACCTTCAACCTGTGCCAGTCTCTAACCACCCTCTCTGCAAACAACTTCCTCCTAAGATCCACCTTCAATCTCCCCTCTGCCAGTTCAAACCCATTGCCCCTTGTCCTGGCATTACAAGACCTTGTCAATAGTCCCTCCTCAGCCTTCCTGTAGCCCCCTTCAGATCCTGGAAGGCTACTACAAGGTGTGAACGTTAGGTGGAATTTCTGTGGGGCTTGGAGCAATCTTTAGTGTGAGGTAGCTCATTGCAGAAGGGTTGGAACAAAGTGACCTTTAAGTTCAAGGCTGAGAGAGCTGGGGCAGGTTAGCTTGGAGAGGAGAAGGCTAAGGGGAACCAGGACCTGAAGGGGGCTGCAAGAGGGCTGTAGAGGGATTGTTCCCAAGGGCCTGCAGGGACAGCACCAGGGACAAGGGCTTCAGCCTAGAGCAGAGCAGGTTGAGATTGGATGTGAGGAACAAGTTGTGCACCAGGAGGCTGCTGGAACACTGCAACAGGTTGCCCAGGGAAGTGGTTGAGGCCCCAGCCCTGGAGATATTGCAGGTGAGGCTGGGCAGGGCTGTGAGCAACCTGCTCTAGGGGAGGATGTCCCTGCTGAGTGCAGGGTTTGGGCTGGGTGAGCTTTGGAGGTCCCTTCCAGCCCAGAGCATTCTGTGGTTGTGTAATGTCCTCAGTTTCTCCTACAGTCACAGAATTACTTCATCTGGGAAGAGTGACCTTTGACCCTTCCGACTTGGGTGATTCTATGATTCTGTGGTTCTGCCTTCTCAATGCTTACAAATATCTAAGGGGTGGGTGTCAGGAAGATGAGGCCAAACTCTTCCCAAATGCTGTCCAGTGACAGGTCAAGAGGTACTGGGCATGAATGTGAACATAGCAAGATCCACCTAGACATGAGGAGGAACTTCTCTGAGGGTGGCATAGCACTGGCACAGGCTGCCCAGAGAGGTGGTGGAGTCTCCTTCTCTGGAGTCTTTCAAGGTCTGTTTGGATGTGTTCCTCTGTGATCTGCTTTAGGTGGTCCTGCTTTGGCAAGGGAGTTGGACTTGGTGATCTTCAGAGCTCCCTTCCAACCCCTACCACCTGTGGTTCTGTGATTCTGTCCCTTGCTACCCAACACTTCTATGGTTCTTGCAAGCACAGGGCAAGACAGTTGAGCTCTGAGTGTTCATATGGGTTTAAAGTGGCAGAGGGGAGATTTAAAGTGGATGTTAGGAAGAAGTTCTTGCCAGTGAGGGTGGTGAGGCACTGACACAGGTTGAGGGTGGTGAGACACTGGTACAGGTTGCCCAGGGAGGTTGTGGAGCACAGAAGCACAGAATGG
>WBNM01038517.1:20081-32872 GCA_013399055.1 Ramphastos sulfuratus
TTTTTTTTTTTTTTTTTTAAGGAGGGGCAATCTCAGAGGGAGGGAATGAAGAGATTTGTAGTTTGAGTTTGTGTTGTGAAGGTTGTTTTCAGGAGGATACTCACTGATAAGGGCTGGAGATTGAATTTCTCTTCTTTGTGTCTTGCTAACATCTTCTGAGTCTTCTTTTATTGGAAGGCACCTGAAAGTTTTGTTGAAAATTAGAGGGTTTTAGCTCTCTTCCATAACCATAAACCAGGTATTAACCTTAGCAATCTATTAACTATATATTTTTCAGTTAAAGTGTGACAAATATATGTTATAATGATTAACAAAGCATTCTTGAACTCTTCCAAGGCTGATGCTAAACTATCACTCAGTACCACATCTCTGCCTCTTTGAAATACCTCGAGGGATGGGGATTCAACTCCCTCCCTGGGCAACCAGTTCCAGCCTTTGAGAACCCTTTCAGTGAAGAACTTTGTTCTGATGCCCAATCTGAACCTCCCCTGGGCACCTTAAGGCCATTTCCTCTTGTTCTGTTTTTTTTGTTCCTTGGAAGAAGATATCAACCCCCCCCCAGCTCCAAACTCCTTTTGAGGTGGTGTAGAGAGCAATGAGGTCTCCCCACAGCCTCCTCTTCTCCAGGCTGAACAACCCCAGTGCCCTTAGCTGTTCCTCACAAGACTTGTTCTCCAAACCTTCACCAGTTTCATTGTCCTGTGAATTTGCTCTGGCACCTCAATGTCCTTCTTGGAGTGAAGGTCCAAAACCAACCCCAGCATTTGAGGTATGGTCTCACCAGTGCCCAGTACAGGAGGACAGTTGTTTTCCTGGTCCTGCTGGCTACACTATTACTCATCCATAATTAAAATATGGATGAGTAAAATATCTTTGTCAGTGCCATGGACAGAGGAATCAGTGCAGCCTCAGCAAGTGTGCAGATGGCACCAAGCTGTGTGGCACAGTCACTTGCTAGAGGGCAGGGATCCATCCAGAGGGACCTGGACAGGCTGCAGAGCTGTGCCCAGGCCAACCTCAGGACATTCAACAAGGCCAAGTGTAAGGTCCTGCACCTGGGTAGGCACAATCCCAAGCACAGCTGCAGGCTGGGTGGGGAATGGCTGAGAGCAGCCCTGAGGAACAGGCCCTGGGGGTCTGGGGTGGTGAAAAGCTCAAGATGAGGCTGCAGTGTGAGTGCAGCCCAGACAGCAACTGTGTGCTGGGCTGCAGCAAGAGCAGTGTGGGCAGCAGGGCAAGGGAGGGGATTCTGCCCCTTTGCTCTGCTCTCCTCAGACCCCAGCTGCAGTCCTGTGTGCAGTTCTGGAGCCCCCAGCACAGGAAGGACATGGAAGTGTTGGAGCCAGTCCAGAGGAGGCCACCAAGATGCTGAGAGGGCTGCAGCAGCTCTGCTGTGAGGACAGGCTGAGAGAGTTGGGGCTCTGCAGCCTGGAGAAGAGAAGGCTTCCAGGAGACCTTGGAGTGGCCTTCCAGGATCTGAAGGGGGCTCCAGGAAGGCTGGGGAGGGACTATTGACAAGGTCTTGTAATGCCAGGGGTGGCATTACAAGGGGCAGTGGGTTTGAAGGGGCAGAGGGGGGATTGAAAGTGTATGTTAGGAATAATTTGTTTGCAGTGAGGGTGGTGAGACACTGGCACAGGTTGCCCATGGAGGTTGTGGCTGCTCCCTCCCTGGAGGTGTTCAAGGCCAGGTTGGACGAGGCCTTGAGTGACCTGTGCTAGTGGGAGGTGTCCCTGCCTATGGCAGGGGGTTGGAACTAGATGATCCTTGAGGTCCCTTTCAACCTTACCAATCTATGATTCTATATATATTTTTAAACATCTCAGCAGTGGTTTGTGCAGCTTTATTGTGCAGAGAGAGGTCTGGGCTGTGGTGGGGTCTAGATGGCAAAGCTACGTGCTTAATTCTGGTCTTTGTACAGAAAGATTTGTTCATTCTTCACACACATCAATGATCCTTTATTTTCCTTTTCCCTGCAGTTCTCTACAGCCAATGATTTTCTCCATTCTCCCAAGCTAAGGCCCTGTCAAGGACCTTCAGTCACTGATGAATTATTTTTTAGCAGAAAAAGAACTTCAAGGAACTTACTGCAAAATAGTCTAGATGTAAACTCTGAGCAGTCCTCTCTTTCTGCTGGTGAGTATTAACACACAGAAGGTTTTGATCTGCTGTTTGCAAAAGAGATTTAGAAGAACCTCAGCTTCAAGTTGTAGCTTCATGAGCAAGATTTATCATTTCTTGGTTATTTGATTATTTATTTGCAATTATTATGAAGAATTGAGTGCTAGGCACATGGCTTTTCCTATAGCTGAAGCAAGCAGCAGCAGCCCTCTCCCTACTCCTGGCAGCTCTAAACTTAATCTCCTCTTTTCCAGTCCTTGTGCATGCAGACAGAATTTCACTGCTTTAGATAAATTTTAGAAAGCAGCTTTTTTTTTTTTGCAGACAGATCAAAAATAAAAAATAGTGTGGTTATGTGTGCAGATGTATTGAAGAAAAGGTCTGTGGATATCCCTGAGGTACAGAACTTACTGCTGCTTTTGGAGAATTAGGAAAAAGAACCACAGCATTCTGGGGGTTGAAAGGGATCTGTGGAGCTTATTCAGTCCACACCCCCTGGTAAAGTAGGGTCTTACTCACAGCAGCTTGCACAAGATCACAGTGTCCAGGTGGGTTTGGGTTTGGAATCTCTCCAGAGAAGGAGACTCCACGACCTCTCGGGACAGCCTGCTGCAGGGCTCCAGCACCCTCACACCAAACAACTTTCTCCTCATCTTCAGGAGGAACCTCCTGAGTTCAAATTTGTGCCTCTTTCCCCTTGTCCTCTCACTGAGCACCACTGACAAGAGTCTGGCCTCTACCTCTTGCTCCCTACCCTTTAGCTCTTGCTGAGTATTGAAAAGCTGCCCTCTGGGGCTGCTCTTCTCCAGGCTCCACAGCCCCAGGGCTCTCAGCCTTTCCTCCTCTGAAATGATCCAGGCCCCTCAGCATCTTTGCAGCCTCCACTGGAATTCCTCCAGTAGTTCCCTGTCTCTCTTGAGCTGGAGAGTCCAGAACTGGACTCAGGACTCCAGATATGGCCTCACTAGGACAGAGTAGCAGTGGAAGAGAACTTCCCTTGCCCTATTGGTCTCACTCTCCTTGAAGAGAGTAATTTGGGCAATGTTCTTTCACTCTAACATACAACATGAATTGTGAGACAAATTGTGACTGGAATTAGAGACAAAGCAGTAAATTAATAGGAGAGACAGAATTTTACTGACTTTGAGCAGGAATAACTGTCTAGAGCTGCTATAAAAATTCTGTTGTCAGCAGTTAGCTGATAGTGGTGGCAGCAGGTCATCAAATACCAAACCATAAAGCTGACAGCATGTGAGGGAGGTCCTATTTATCTCTGGTATGCTGCTTAGGAGAGCAGAGCCCTGCATGTCTGCTCGAAATATGCCTGCTTGCTTATTTTCCTTTGCACCTCTGCTCTGAGGACAGGCTGAGAGAGTTGGGGCTCTGCAGCCTGCAGAAGAGAAGGCTTCCAGGAGACCTTGGAGTGGCCTTCCAGGATCTGAAAGGGGCTACAGGAGGGCTGTGGAGGGACTATTGACAAGGTCTTGTAATGACAGGATGAGGAGGAATGGGTTTGAACTGGCAGAGGGGAGATTGAAAGTGGATGTTAGGAGGAGGTTGTTTGCAGTAAGGGTGGTGAGACACTGGCACAGGTTGCCTAGGCACCCAGGTGGAACCCACCTTGCTGAGAGTTATTTAAGCCTAAAATGTGATCACATTCTGTGCTTCTGTGCTCCACAACCTCCCTGGAGGTGTTCAGGACCAGCTTGGATGAGGCCTTGAGCAACCTCTTTTAGTGGGAGGTGTCCCTGCCTATGGCAGGGGGTTGGAACTGGCTGAGCTTTGAGGTCCCTTCCAACCTAAACCATTCTGTGATTCTATAAGCAGCTCAGGTGGAAAACTGGATGAAGAAATTGCCTGAAAGAATAAAAAATGCCATTTTAATGAAAAGCAGGTCTGGAGGAGTTTGTAGCTGTAGTGCTTCACTTAATTCCTGCCTGTGTGGACTCACTGAGTCGTGAAAAGAATGGGCAAGTCCGGACTAGATTTATTCTCTTGGCAGTTTCTTTGAGGAGCTCTGATGTGTGGTGTGCCAACAGTACTCACTGTTACACTGGGCAACATCAGTCTAAAGAAACTCAACTGCTTTTTGGGATTTTAGGGTATTTTCTTTCCCTTCCTGATGTGTATTCCAAGAAAGGATCCTGATGGGTTTTACTTCTCAGCTGGAAAAATGCCCTGGGAGAGGGACCAACCATTTTCCTAGATTGTTTCTATGAAGAGCTTTACTCTTAAAGTAGTTCTGGTTTGCATTGAAACTTAGACAAAGAGGTAATTTACTCTTAAATATTATTGTCAGTTTTTTAAATTGAATGCCATGTGTGATGTCTTTGTCTTATTTTTCTTTTGCAAGGTGTTGCTGGCTCTCATCAGCCCCAAATTTCAGGGAACTGTGGAACTCTTGGACACACACGTGGGAAGAGTGATAGTGTGGACTCAGATTTGCAGTTTTTAGGCTTAAATAACTCTCAGCAAGGTGGGTTCCACCTGGGTGCCACCTCAGTGTGTACTGCTCTGGAATGGTCTCCTCATTTCTGTGATGGATGGAGGGGAGGCCTGGGTGTGCTGTGGAGATAGTTTGAGTGCATGTAAAGAATTTAATTCTCCAGACACTGTTTTGATTTATAGTGAATACAAATCAAAAAAAAGCAACCTGATGTAATTGGTGGTGTAATTAATAGGACTAAAACCAACCCAAACTAGTTGAGGATCACAGGCTCACAGGATATTAGGGGTTGAAAGGGAGCCAAAGAGCTCATCCAGTCCACCCCCCCTGCCACAGCAGGACCAGACAATCCAGCTCAGGGCACACAGGAACACATCCAGACAAGCCTGCAAAGGCTCCAGACAAGGAGACTCCACAACCTCTCTGGGCAGCCTGTGCCAGTGCTCTGGGAGCCTTCCAGCAAAGAAGCTGCCCCTTGTGTTGAGCTGGAACCTCCTGTGCTGCAGCTTCCATCCATTGCTCCTTGGCCTCGCTGCCTGCAGGGGGGTTGAACAAGATGACCTTCAAGGGTCCCTTCCAATCCAGTGCAATTTGTGATTCCATAAAGATGTCAGATCTACACTTCATGAAACTTCAGCTCCTTTTTATGTGGAGGATTAAAAGAGAGGAGCATTTGCCTTTTATGGGGCACAGTTAAAACAGTCTAGGTTCAAATTCTAGAATCACATAACTGTTGTGTTTGGAAAAGACCATCAAGATCATTGATCCAACCATTCTCTAGCTTTATCTAGTGTGGTGCTAAACCAGGTTCCTCAGCACCACATCTCTGCCTCTTTGAAACCCCTCCAAAGCTGAGGATTCAACCCCCTCCCTGGGCAGCCTGTTCCAGCCTTTGACAACCCTTTCAGTGAAGAATTTTCTTCTAATGTCCAACTTAAACCTCCCTGGGGGCACCTTAAGGCCATTTTCTCTTCTCCTGTCCTTTGTTCCTTAGGAGAAGAGCCCAACCCCCACCTGCCTCCAACCACCTTTCAGGTAGTTGTAGACAGCTATGTTGTTTCCCCTCAGCCTCCTCTTCTCCAAGCTGAACAACCTCAGTTTCCCTAGCTACTTCTCACCAGACCTGTTCTCCATGCCCTTCACCAGCTTCATTGCTCTTCTCTGGACACACTTCAGCACCTCACTGTCTTTCTTGGAGTGAGAGGCCCAAAATTCAACACAATACTCAAATCTACACTCATTTTTCCATTTTTTAAACTACTGCTTGCTGAAAACTAATAAGCTTTGGATTTTCTTTGGTTTTTTTAAAGGTAGTAGAAATTATAATGTCTGTGCTTTGTTTCTACTCCTGTGTCACTGGGTTTTGAGAGTCTGTAGTGTGCTGTGAAGGCTTGGAATTTGTAGCAGTGAGAAGCAAAGGCATGTGTTCTCAATGTGCTTCTGATCACAGAATCACAGTGTGTCAGGGGCTGGAAGGGACCTCCAAAGCTCAGCCAGTCCAACCTCCCTGCCAGAGCAGCATCTCCTAGACCAGATCACACAGGAACACATCNCTGATTTTGAGGGACACCACAGTTGGCAGAATGAAATTACCTGAGGTGTCTCTTTGAGTAAGATGGTAACCTCCCATTTTTGGCTAGCTGTCTGTTTTCATTACAGTTATAATTATTGTTATAAGAATGTCATTGAGATTCATCACCAACAGTGCTTCTCTTTTCACTCAGTTTGTACCAGCAAGACCCAGAGGAGTTTTTGCAATGAACCACAGCACATGGTGGCCTTACAAGGTCCTAACTCAAGCCAGAGTACCTTCATCTTGCCCTCTTGCCCTCTGTCATCACCTAGGAGCAGCCCCAAGCACCTCTTCTCTGCAGGTGACTCTCCAAAGACATCACAAGATAATACCATGAAGTTCTCAAACTCCTGGCCTCTTAAAAGCTTTAAAGGACTCCCCAAGCCAATTTCAAAGCAGCAGCTGCTCAGTCCAAGGCCAGGAGGCAATACAGGTAGGAATGGAATTGATAGGATAAAGATGGATTTCAGGTCTGCCTGTTGAGTGGCAACCAGCAGTGCTCAGACAACCTGCAGTGGCAGGAAAGCAGTGCATTATGCAGTGCTCCAGTTGCAATTAGAGTCATGGAATTGTTGGAAGTGACCTTTAAACCATCAAGTCCAACCCTTAACCCAGTGCTGCCAGCTCACCACTAAACTATGTCCCCCAGCACCACATCTCCATAGCTTTGAAAACCCCTCTAGGAGTGGGGGCTCCACCACTGCCCTGGGCAGCCTGAGCCCCACCTTGACAACCCTCAAGGGGAAGAAATTGTTCCTCATGTCCAAGCTAAACCTCCCCTGATGCAGCTTGAGGCTATTTCCTCTTATCCTATCACTTGTTCCCTGGGAGAAGAGACCAATCCCACCTTTCTCCATCCTCTTTGAGGGAGATGTAGAGAGCCAGAAGGTCTCTCCTCAGCCTCCTTTTCTCCAGGCTGAACAACCTCAGTTCCTTCAACACCTTCTCACCAAACCTTTTCCAAGCTTTGTTACCCTTCTCTGGACATGCTCCAGGTCCTCAATGTCCTTCTTGGAGTGAAGGGTTCAAAACTGAACCCAGATCTGTGGTTAACCTGAAATAGTTTTAAGGTTATTTCATTGCCATTGATTAAACAACCAATCTGATTTCTTTTTAATACTTACAACAGGAAATCTGTTATTGGAAGGAGCTGGATTTAGATGAGACATTAGGAAGAAATTCTCCTCCATTAAGGGAGGTGAGGCACTGGAATAGTTTGACCAGAGAAGTGGTGGAGGCTCCAAGCCTGGAAGTGTTCAAAGCCAGGTTGGTTGGTTGGGGCCTTGAGTGACCTGGTCTTCAGCAAAGCCTTTGACATCATCTGCCACAGCAAGCTCCTGGCAAAGCTGGCAGCTTGTGGCTAGGACAGATTCACCCTGAAATGGGTCAAGGACTGGTTAGAGGACCTGGCCCAGAGAATGGTGTTGAATGGTGCCACAACCAGTTGGCAGCTGGCACCAGTGGTGTCCCTCAGGGATCAGTGCTGGGCCCAATCCTGTTCAATATCTTTATGGATGATCTGGACCAGGGGATTGAGTCCAGCATCAGTAAGTTTGCAGATGAGACTCAATGAGGCTGAGTGCAGGGTTCTACNTTCTATGATTCTATGATGTCCCTGCCCATGGCATGATCTTTAAGTTCCCTTCCAACCCAAACTATGCTAGGATTCCATATTTATAAAGGTAAATATATCTTCTTGTGTCCTCTTTAGGGGAGGATTTGCAGGAGATCCCTTCTCTGCAGCTCAAACCCACGCTGGTGAGACGCTCACCCTCCTGCAGGGGCCTGAATGGGAGCAGACCTGTGCCCCCCATTCCCTGCCTTGCCAGCACTCTGCCCAGCAAGCTGGAGTTGAATGTCATGAGGTGGAGAAACCAAGAGTCTGGGGACATCTGGCCAAGTGACACAGATGAGAAGCTTGCAGCTGATCTCTCCGAGCTAAATATTGATGATGAGGAAGTGGACCAAGAAGAGGTTGGTTTAAATATGACATAGCACACTTTGAACTGGTGATACTTTGTGAGGTGGGCTAAAGGAGACAGAAAATAACACCTCTGATTTACATTGTGTCATCAGTAGAGCAGGTTTGCAGTGAGATCACAGAATCACAGCACCATGCAGGTTGGCAAAGCCCCTCAGGAGCACCAAGCCCAACCTAGAACCCTGCTCTACAAGATTCACCTTAAACCATAGCCCTAAGTACCACATCCAAACCACTCTGAAACACAGCCAGGCTGGGGGACTCCACCACCTCCCTGGGCAGCTCATTCCAGTGCCTGAGATACTGTTGAGTGTCTAATAGGAGCTATAGGAGCAATAAGTTCAATGTTGAAGGACTTGATGTGGTCCAGACATCTTCATTTCTCTTGCTTTTCTCAGAGCCAGTCATAAAACCATAGAATTGTTTCAGTTGGAAAAGACCTCTGAGATCAATCATCAACCCCACACCACCACAGGCATTAAACAGTGTCCAAAAGTGCCCTGTCCACTTGGTTTTGAACAACAGAAGTTGCAGTTATTTTAAGATTCATAGAATCATAGAATGGTTTGGGTTGGGAGGGACCATATCAGCTGCTTCCAACCCCTCTGCCATGAGCAGGGACACCTACTAGACCAGGTTGCTCAAGGCCTTATCCAACCTGGCCTTGAACACCTCCAAGCAGAGTTCAACAAGGCACAACTGAGACCTTTATACAGCTTCTTTTGGCTTCATTTTCAGTTCTGTGCCAGATTTATGCAATCATTTTCTCTTTAGTTAAAAACAAAATGCCCAAAATACCAAATTGATGAAGCTTCATTTAACTCATTCCAGTTCCCTCATGCCTTGAGCCAGTTCTGTGTATTTGATGGTAAATGTTTTGAGTGCCCTACTCAAGCATTTCAATATTTAAAAACATTTAATATCTGGGAAAATCTTTACCTTCTGTGAGCCCTGGGGATCGTTGAACAGATTTATTCTCTCCTCTCCCTCTGCTGGCCCATCAAACAATTTGCAGCCAGTGTAACTGTAGATTCCACAGGGCTGTTTCTCAGCCACTGAGGTCCTTCTGTGCACAGAGGAGAGCTTCTGTCAGGCGCTGTGCCCAGGACATGCTGAAGAAGCCTCTCACTCGCTCCATGCCTGAGGTCTCTCTGATACTGGAAAAGCAGCAAAGAGCTGTAGTGGTCTGGGACTTAGAAAAATAACTGCCAAGGCCCTGCTGGACTGTTTAGTGTGGCCAGCAGGGTGAGAGAGGTGATTGTCACTCAAGAGGTCTTGAGTGATCTATACTAGTGGGAGGTGTCCCTGCCTATGGCAGGGGGTTGGAACTGGATGATCTTTGAGGTCCCTTCCAAGCTAAACCATTCTATGATTGTCCTCCTGACTCAGCACTAGTGAGGCCACATCACAAATACTGGGTTCAGTTTTGGGCTTCTCACTCCAAGAGGATATTGAGTTGATCCAGAGAAGGGCAGCAAAGCTGGTGAAGAATCTGGAGAGCAGGTTTGGTGAGGAGCAGCTGAGGGGCCTGGAATTTTTCAGCCTGGAAAAGAGTAGGCTGGTAAAGCAGGATCATGTCCAGGTGGCTGTGGAATCCCTCCAAAGAAGGAGACTCCACAACCTCTCTGGGCTCCAGGGCTCCAGCACCCTCACACCAAACAAGTTTCTCCTCATCTTCAAGTGGAACCTCCTGGGTTCCAGTTTGTGCCTGTTGCCCCTTGTCCTGTTGCTGGGCATCACTGACGAGTCTGGTGCCATCCTCTTGCACTCTGTAGCTCCTTTAGCTCTTGCTGAGCATTGAGAAGATGCCCTCTGGGGATGCTCTTCTCCAGGCTCAACAGCCCCAAGTCTGTTAGTGTTTCCTCCTCACAGAGATGCTTCAGGCCCCTCAGCATCTTTGTAGCCTCCACTGGATTCTCTGCAGTATTTCCTTGTCTATCTTGAACTGAGGAGCCCAGAACCAGACCCAGGACTTCAACTGTGGCCTCAGCAGGGCAGAGCAGAGGGTATAACCAGATGAAATGGTCAGTCACATTGCCCAGCAGAGGTGTGAGCACTGAATTTTCCAACATGCTTTCTTTGCCTCATAGAAGCATTTCTGCTAGGTGGTCAATAAAGCCTCCATTTTGTCTCCAACCCCTTTCAGATGCAAAACTCCCTGCGATCTCTCCACAACAGTGCAGCCAAGAAAAGGGCCAAGCTGAGCAGCAGCATCTCAGAGCTTGAGAGCCCTGATTCTGCTCTCACCTGTGACCTCTCCACGGGCTCCCCATCCCAGGCTTCCTCCTGCACTGAGAGTGGAGTTTACAGCCAGGAGTCTCTGACTTCTCCTGTGTCCACCATCCCCCAGAGAAGAACGTGAGTGGAACTCGTACCCTGAATCTGAAATTCTGAGTAGATCTGGGATAGGTTTTGCTGTCTTCTACATCAAGGTGACTCATTTAGTGGATGGGGGAAAGGCTGTGGATGTATTTGGCTTAACTTGAGTCAAGCCTTTGATGCTGTCATCCTCCTGCAGAAACTGGCTGCTCTGGTTGCTTTCCTGAGTTAAAAACTGGCTGGTGGCTGAGCTCAAAGAGTGGTGGGGAATGGAGTTAAATCCAGCTGGTGACTGGTCACTAGTGCTGTTACCCAGGATTCAGTGCTGGGGTTAGTTCTTAACATTGTTATCAATGCTCCAGATGAGGGGATTAAGGCACCCTCAGTGAGCTTGCAGATGACACTGAATTTGGTGTGAGTGTTGATCTGCTGGAGGGTAGGGAGGGATCTACAAAGGGATCTGTCTAGGTTGGATCAATGAGATTGTTATGGAGGGGTAATTAATTNGACTTTTTAGGCTGTTAGGGTGTGATAGGACTGGGGGGGATGGAACCAAGCTAGAAATGGGGAGATTCAGAATGGATGTTAGGAAGAAGTTTTTCAGCATGAGGGTGGTGAGAGCCTGGAAGGAGTTGCCTAGGAGTTGCCTAGAGAGGTGTTGGAAGCCTCATCCCTGGAGGTGTTTAAGGCCAGGCTGGCTGAGGCTGTAGAGAGCCTGATCTAGTGTGAGGTGTCCCTGGGCATGGCAGGGGGGTTGGACCTGGCTGATCCTTGTTGGTCCCTTCCAACCCTGACTGATTCTATGATTCTATTCTATGATTCTGAGATTGTCTTCTAGATAGCAGCATTCTCCTGATGAATATCTGTGTCAGACACTGAGCACAGCTCAGCTCTGGAAGTAGGTTAATGGATTTGGCCACTGGTATCACCCATCCCTGACCAAAGGTGGCTGTTCAAATGTATGCTAATTTTAGTCTAGTGTAAAGTTTACTCCTGAGAGTTATCTCTGTGGTGTTCTCTATCATGGACTTCCTCATCAAAGTTTTTCATAGAATCAGTTAAGGTTGATAGAATCAATTCTATGATTCTATGATAAGGTTCATAGAATCAGTTAAGGTTGAAAAAGGCCTCCAAGATCATCCAGGTCCAACCTTCTACCCAACACCACCATGACCACTAGAACATGTCCAGAGTGTCACAGCTACTTCTTTATTAGACACCTCCAGGGATGGTGAATTAATTTGTTTCTTCCACCCAGTGTGAACATTTATGGAAGCACACTGGAGGTAAATGTCCACCACATATGTTAGGGAGGAGAAACTGAGATCCATTGTCTTTGCTGCAAGGTGTGATTTAGCTGAGCTCTGCCTGATGGGTAGAGTTGCTCCTCTAAACATTTGGTGTCTGCTTTTACAGATCAGACACCTTTCCTCTTGTTGGCAGCAAATCACAGGCTGCAAGAGTGCCTTCAGCAAGAAGCAGAGAAGTGGCAGAACATAACTCCAGCACAGGTAGGACACTGCATTTCAATTCATTTCTTGCTTCATTGATCTAACAGAATGGTCACTTAATGAGTCCCTTGGCCAAATGGAGATAATTCTGTGGGACTACAGGTGAGAAGGAGCTGCAGGGATTCTGCCTTTCTGTGGCAGCATAAAATGTGTTCATGTTGCTGTCTTCTCCCAAGGAACAAGTCACAGCATGACAGGAAATACTTTTGGGTTGAACTTGGTGTGATTTAGAATGGGCATTAACAGAAAATTTCAATCTCCCCTCTGCCACTTCAAACCCATTGCCCCTTGTCCTGGCATTGCAAGACCTTGTCAATAGTCCCTCCCCAGCCTTCCTGTAGGCCCCTTTCAGATCCTGGAAGGCTACTATAAGATCTCCTGGAAGCCTTCTCTTCTGCAGGCTTCAGAGCCCCAACTCTCTCAGCCTGTCCTCACAGCAGAGCTGCTGCAGCCCTCTCAGCATCTTGGTGGCCTCCTCTGGACTGGCTCCAACACTTCCATGTCCTTCCTGTGCTGGGAGTCCAGAACTGTACACAGTGCTCCAGGTGATGTTTGGTGTGAAACAATGAGCAGCACTTGGTCATTGAGCCACTTAATTGACCCAAATGTGCAGCACCAGACCCCCTGTGAGAGCTGACAGGCTGTGACCCACCCCTGAGCTCAGTGCAGCAGCTGTGCAGCTCACAGGTAAAGACAAGTCCTTTGCTCCTGTTGCTGACTGGGCTTAGCTCATCACAGAATCCCAGCATGCTGGGGTTTGGAAGGGACCAGTCCAACATCTCTGCTCAGGCACCCATAGCAGCCTGCCCAGAGTCATAGTCACAGCACCATGCAGGCTGG
>WBNM01038518.1:3761-15239 GCA_013399055.1 Ramphastos sulfuratus
GGAGTGGCTGAGACAACTGTAATTGTTTAGTCTGGAATAAAAAAGAGGCCGAGGGGACACCTTCTGGTTCTGAAAGGAGGTTGTAATGAGATGGAGATTGGTCTGTTCTCTGTAGTAACAAGTGATAGGATGAGACGAAATGGCCTCAGGTTGCACTAGGGGAGGTTTAGGTTGAACATTACAAGAAACTTCTTGCCTGAAAGTGTTCTCAGACACTGGAACAGGCTCCTCAGGGAGGTGGTTGCATCCTCATTCCTAGAGGTGTTTAAGAGACGCAGAGATTTGGTGCTCAGGGATATGGTTTAGCATCATACTCTGGTGTTAGATGGTGGTTAGACTTGAGGAACTTAGAGGTCTTTTTCAGCCTAAATGATTCTGTGATCCTGTAATTTAAACTGTTTGGTTAGAATCTGCTTAACAATGAGATTCCACTTTTTGTAAACATAGATAATTGACACTTCAAGAAGTAAATGGGTTTTGCCTACCATCCAGACTGTTTATATGGCAGGCTGGTTGATGTTCTGTAAGTTGAGAGCATTTATTTTAAGTTACATATTAGAAAAGTCTTCCTTTCTAAACAAACTAAAAACTGTACAGGACTAGGAATTTCATCTCTTTTTTTTTAATTTTTTTAGGTCATTGCTAGAATTGTAGATGGAAGTAAATTTGATGAATTCAAAGCCATGTATGGGGATACTTTAATTACAGGTATTTAAAAATACAATTATTCTGTTGCATGCCCTCACTGGCTTTGTGATTGGAATCATTCTGTATGGCTCACCCACTAATATTTTAATC
Source organism: Ramphastos sulfuratus (assembly GCA_013399055.1). Taxonomy (NCBI): domain Eukaryota; kingdom Metazoa; phylum Chordata; class Aves; order Piciformes; family Ramphastidae; genus Ramphastos; species Ramphastos sulfuratus. Next base: position 4,560 of record WBNM01038518.1, read on the forward strand.
ATGTTTTTCTTGAAAAGAATAGCAGTTTATGATCCCAAGAGAAGGTGTTACTTTCAGATGCTGTGGTAAAAGAAATACATGTGAAAATTTACTGATTTTTTTCTTTCTCCTTCAGGATTTGCAAGAATATTTGGTTATCCAGTAGGAATTATTGGAAATAATGGAGTTCTTTTCTCAGAATCAGCAAAAAAGGTAATTAAAGAGATTATTAGCTTCTTTGCTGTTGATAGAAACAGAAGTTATGGTAGACAGCTTGCTCTTGAAATGAGTTTTTTTAGATAGTGAAAGTGGACTGGCTTCATCTATTTCATGTAAACATGACACAGCTTAATAAGCTGTAAAAATAATTGGCTGTATTGTAGAAATGGTGTTGCATGGATTTTTCTGACAGGAAGTAGAATGGTCATTAGGAACTTGCAGTTAGAAAAACATCACTTAAATTTGTGTTACTGCAACACTATTGAAATAGTGTGTCCTGAAACCTAACAGCTGTTCCAAGTCCACAGTGATTGCATAAAATACCACATTGCTGATAATTCCTAACCTCTAATCTGTGCAGCACTACTGTAAATCACATCACTGTTTTGGTAATAACTGGAAAATGTCAAACCTGGGCTGCAGAATTCAGCTCGTTGATTTACCAGAGATTTAATTTTCATAACTTTGCTGCAGCAGCTCCTGAGTTTAGACTAATAAGTGAAAACATCTGGAGTCTCATAAAATCATGAACTAAAATACCCATTTGGTCAATTAAAGAGCACCTTTGGTGGGGTATTGTGATTGCATTACAGTTAACAGTGCTTTACAGATTAGGCTTGGGGAATTGGTGGTGATAGAGAGCTTCTGGGTATGGCAGAGTGGTTACTTACCTTGTTCTATGTTGTTTGGTTTAGTTCTTTATAAAGAAACTACTTTCAGGTTTGTTTTTTTTTTTTAATCATAATACTTATATATGGCAGTCTTGTTCTAGCAGGCTGCTCAAACTAATGGTGAGGAAATCAGTATTGAAAACCTATAGGGAAAAAAAAAAAAGGAAGCCTTGATGAGAAATTTGGAGGAAAGAAGTAATTTTACTTGATTTATTGATGTAATAAAATAGTGCACAAAATTGAGTTTCATGTGCTGAAGGGATACTTTCAGCTTGGAGCACTGCAGTAAGTGACATTGTTTTCAGCTGGCATTTGTTCAAACATAGATCTCTCCAATTTGAAAATAACTCTTTTCACTATTTCTTTTACTTCCTGTATTTTTCTGACAGTTCAGTGCTGTAACTTTTTCCCTACCTGTGAAAAAAAAGAATGTAAGGAATCTTCCCCTACTGTCTTTTGCTGGCGTATCAGTACCACAAGAGTCAAGTTGCACTTATTTCACTTTTAGAGAGGCCTTTTTTTTTTTCCACATGATTGTCACTATGCTTTTGAAATACTTCATTAAAAAAAGCTAGAGAGGGATCATGCTTTGTGATTTTTCTCTTTTTTTTTTTTTCTTTCCGTTCATAAATTCACTGAGTTTGTATTGTGAAGAGGTTAGAGGTATTTTTTTCAATTACTGTATCACATTCCTGTGGCTTTTTTACCACCAATGTGTAAACACCTGAGGAACTTCATTGATTTAGGTAGTTTCTAGTTCTATCTTTGCTTGGAAGATGTTGTTTATATATAAAATGCACAGAAAGCATCTGCCCTGAGAAAAAGGAAAGAGTGTGACAGCAATTGGCAGGGCCCTGAGCAAGTAGAGTGTGTGGGGCCTTTCCACACATCAGAGATTTTCTTTTGTCCAGGAAACAGAAGGTATTTTTTTTCTGACTGGCTGTCTTCATTTCCACAGCACAGTCTGACACAACTCCAGGTCAGCTGCTGTACTGTGAAGCTGTCTGTAGTTTAACTACATCCAAAGACACAGGATCACCTAGGTTGGAAAAAAACTCCATGGTCATTGAGTCTAACTGTAAAGCCAGAACAGTCACCACTAAACCATGTCCCTCAGCACCACAGCTACTCAGCTTTGAAATATCTTCAGGGATAGAGACTGCACCACTGCCCTGGTCAGCCTGTTCCATAGATTAACCACTCTTTCAGTGATGGAATTTTTCCTAATGTCCAACCTAAACCTCCCCTGGCTGTTTCCTTTCATTCTGTTGTTTGTTCCTTGTGAGAAGTGATCAACCTGCGCCTGGCTGCAGCTCCTTCAGCTGCTCTTCATAACATGTGTGCTCTAGACCCTTCACCAGCTTCATTGCTCTTTTTGGGATGTGAAATTGAGGGTTTCAATATCAGGAATAATGCTTTTTGAGAATATTATTTCTGCTTTATCCTTGGACTCTTAACATTTTCGGCTTCTTCTTTCTTCTGCTGGAGAGAATCCATTGCTTGCAGTTAGCTTTGATGAAGCAGTAATAGTAGTAGTACTGCACTTCATGATGCAAATACTTCCATGGACTTCAGTGGAAAAAGGCTTGTCACAGACATCAGAGTGCTGCAGTGACAGCTTCACCTATCTAACTTTTAATTGCCTTTTTTTTTTCTTTCTCCTTTACTCTCCACAGGGTGCACATTTTATCCAGTTGTGTTGCCAGAGGAATATTCCCATTGTGTTTTTGCAGAATATTACAGGTGAATAAGCTCAGTGTTTTGAGTTTTCATTATGTTGTAGGCTTTGCTGTTGAGGCTGTGACATTCATACAGCATCTTGTTGTACTTTTATGTCCAGCCTGTTCTGAAATCAGCCTGTTAGCAGCTGGAGAAGGCTTTGCCTTGTGAATTTCTGCATGTGCTACAAAGCACATAGTGTGACATACAGCTCAGTATGCTAATGTGGAGTTAGTGAGCCTTTTTTCTCATGTTGTGATTCTTTAGGTTTCATGGTTGGTAGAGAATATGAAGCTGGAGGTATAGCAAAAGATGGTGCTAAGATGGTTACTGCTGTAGCTTGTGCCAATGTACCTAAAATAACAGTAATTATTGGTGGTTCTTATGGAGCTGGAAACTATGGGATGTGTGGAAGAGCATATAGGTAAGTGTTGCTTAAAGCGATAACAGGAGAGGAAACTCATTTGAGAGAACACAGCCTTGAGTAACCATTCTGTAACACTGTCTGACATATAACTGTGCTGATGTGCTTTGCTGTTGTTCTTCTCTTCCAGTTTAACTATTGGAGAAAAAAAAAAAAACTCTACAGTCCTAAACAGTCTTTAGGCAGTACAGGCTGGTCCTTGATGCACTCTTAGGAAGAACACCAGCTTGTGAAAAAAAAACAACTCTTTATTCACTTTAATGAGCATGGTTTTTATGAGTAATGTTTGCTGAACCCCTAAAGATTTATTTCTCTGACACCTTGAACATGACTCATATAAATGTATATTTTCATTTTTCAAGGTCTCTAGTGCAGTTGAAATTGTTGGTGGTATTTTTAAGGAGAAGAATTCCTGGAGGGAGATGTAAAAACTCAAGGGAAAAGAAATGAAATAAATTTTTAATACATTTGAATATGAGAAATTAGAAGAATTTTCACACTTTCAAGCATAGTGCTGCAGGCATTGAAGGACATTAATTTGCATTCTCTCAAAGCCATTCATTGTAAAATTGTCACGCATAAAAATGAATTTTTAGCCGTTTGAGAATTAATTCTTTACTAGGAAATAAGTCAATGTCTTATTTTAACATTTAATGTGTATTTTTCTTAGTCCAAGATTTCTTTATATGTGGCCGAATGCTCGCATATCAGTGATGGGAGGGGAGCAAGCTGCAACTGTTCTGGCTACAATAACTAAGGACCAAAAAGCAAGGGAAGGAAAGAAGGTACATTTACACACACACACACACACACACACCTTTTATTTGCAGCAATGTCATTGTCATTTATTCTTTCACTAGAGTTGTTCACTTTATGAGCTAGGAAAGGATATTACAGAGTGAGACACCAATGAAACTTCCATCAAATGCCAGATAGTGCACTGACAAGCACGAAGCATTTGTAAAATGTTATTGTTTACATGTAAATGTGAAGATCATTCACAGTGTTTCTTGTCTGTGCTAAAAAAAAAAAGATCGAGTGTATCTCGTATCTGCTTCTTCATTATTATTATTGTTATTATTGTTATAATCAGATTATTAGTTCTGCCCAAGAAGAGCAACCAGGGTTGCTCCCTGGCTGGGGAGTAAGAAGAGGAGTATGTGAGGACAAAGTGTCTTGCCAGTTATTTTTGAAGCAAGCAGTTTTATAGGAAGCTGATCTTCAAATTACACAGTGGCTGAGAATTATGAAACTCATAACAGCAGAAGTCTGTAGAGGTTTAGGGAAAGCTTTGAGTCATTTCAACATTTTAATTGAAAATTAGTGATAACTTTGTTTAATAACTTTCTCTGTACACTCCCCTTTGCTATGTATTTTAGATTATGTGGTTTATGTTTACGCTGATGCCTTGGCCCCACAAGAAGTGATTTTGTTTTGATGTCTTAAAATTGCTTCTATTTATCATGGATAGTTATTCAAAAATAATGAAACAGCATATGCATGTTGTCCCAACAGTTCTTTTTTCTACACTTTACTTGAGCTTTATGTGGGTAGAATGTATTCACCCTCATCTCTTTCTGTCTTGGTTTCCCAAATCCCTAAGATGGGCAGGATGATACTCAGAATGAAGTTTGAGAAAAGTAATTGTAGTTAATGCCAACAAAATGGTTTAGAAATTGGAAATTTTTCTGAATTGCAGTGATGTCCACTAAAACACTGAGAAGCCCAGTGCTGAAATAGTACTGACTTGTTTTATTAAAAAAGCCTTGCCAAGGGCAACTCAGAATGAGGTTTATTCAGTACAATAGCTTCAGTAGTTTTTCAGACACTAATCTCCAATTATTCTCATACCCAGTTATGTGTATTTTTCAGTGTCCTTTCCCACCCCTCTAGTTTTGAAAGGTGGTATTTTAATATCATAGTCAAATAGGCTGATAATTGTGTGTAAAAAAGGGGGGGAAGCTTCAGGGGGAGATCATTTAAGCAGTTGTTTGGGTTTTGATGCTGCATGTAAGCTCTGCTGTCGTTGTGGAAGAAAATATTAATACCTTATCTGTGCTTCTTTATTTGTTTTTGCTTGTTTGTTTGTTTGTTTATTTTTCAGTTATCTGAAGCAGATGAGGCAGCCTTGAAGGAGCCAATCATTAGGAGGTTTGAGGAGGAAGGAAACCCTTATTATTCCAGTGCAAGGTAACACATAAGCTATTTCCAAAACTTAGTTGTAGTGACAGTAACTTAACAGTAACATTATGAAGAACAGCAGAACACAGCAGTCCGGAAGAAAGATTGTGTCTGATGGAGCACAGCAAGCCTGTAATCAATGTTTTGTCTGTCTTGTCTCTTTGTAGCTTGTAGGGTTTCAGAAGCAGGCATACACTTGCAGGAATTCTTCTACTGGTTCTTTAAGTAATTATATGCTAACATGGAATTTATATTCTGTTTATCTTATTATTCTGGATACATTTTCTGTGATTCTCCCCAGTGTAGTATCTGCTTATTGAACAGCGTAGTAAGTGGCTGCATGTGTGTGAGGAAGAACTCAAGTGGGATTCTGCAAGAGGAAGCGGCCAGTGGTAAAGGAGAAGTTTCAGGAAGAGCTGGGGCTGTTTGCAAATCTTAGGTCATGATCTTGGTGTAGGTGACTGTACTGGACTTGACAGGGCATTAGAATATGGATGCAGCGTTTTGTGTTAATGGAGCACTAGCAAATGCAGAGAAACTAGTTAGGCTAGTGAATCGTGGTGGCATCATGGAGCATCTCTGGAAACTAACCTGGAGGCCTGCTTGACCACTGCTTCTTAATCCACATTAGTTTCATCCTGTCTGTACTCATCTTCCTGCATATTTTTTTGCTTGTGGTATCCAAAAGCTAATCCCCCACAGGCTGTCAGCTGCTAATGATGCTGCATAGAGGGTAGCATAATAACAGGGCTTTACTGTGCCTCTGAGGCTTCTCATTTTGCAGAAACAATATTGGTCTCATACAGCTGTGGAGTCTGCTCTATGGTGGTTTTGTGTAGCTGAACTAGGTTTATTGATGTTTTTTCTTACCTGCAAGGTGGGAAGTCTGGAAATAAGCAGCAGAGAGTGCCTAGAGTATGATAAATTTCGATGTGGGCATCATGGTCAGAAAATATGTGAACGGGTGGGTGCAAGATACTCTGTCAATGTCACAGAGATGTCAATAAAAGGAGCTTGGAGACCTCTTTGTTTAACTTCATCCCTGCTTAATCTGATGTATGAGAAATTTGACAGTGTAGAAACACCAGCAGCATAGCATCAGCAAGCTCCTTAATGAATTGTTCACCGTGACCTAAAGGAAGAGATAAAACTAATGGTAGCTTTTACTCTGTTCTTGCTCAGTTAGGTGAAAAGAACTTAACTGAAATAATGATACTTGGGGGATCCATATTCATTTTAATGTTTAATCACAGAAGTGCCTTCATTTAGCTGAAGCCCCTGCCATTTAGCCCTGGCTGGTGCTGTGACTGAATGAGCACCCTCAGTAGGATACATAGCACAGATTTTGTAGTGTTATCTAGGCAGGTCATGGTTTTAGTCTTGTCTCTCTTTGGTCTCTGCTTCTGCCTGTGGAGATACTGTTGCAGAAAGCCATAGATACTCTCAGTTTTGGACAGTTTTATACATGTGTACAGCCCCCACTCAGGTACAGTTTATTGGGTTTTTTACTCATAACCAATGAGGATACTTTTGTGATATTCTAAATTGTTATTGACATGGACTTTCCAGTGGCAGGCTGGTTTGATTTTTTTTTTTTAATAAGCTTTTTAATAGATTTAAATTCCATAGAGTTGTTTTTTTTTTATTTCCCAAATGGAGAGGTGGTGTCAGCTGTTAAAAAAAACTGTGCTTTTTTTAATACCTCTTTAAAGATCAAGCTTGCTACCGGTGTCTCAAAACCTTGTGCCCTGAGGCAGGGAGGAAAAATTAAACCACATATTGTCATCTTTTATAACTGGATTTTAAGGAGAAGAATTTTTCCATGATACAATAACATTCAAAAAAATGAGTCAAGCTGCCTGTACTTAAAATTAATCCCTCCTATGAAGGAGAAGATGAATGGTTTGAATTTTTTTTTTTTGGCATTTTCTTCATCTTTCATATGTTCACTGGAAGCATAATCATAGTCTTTTCATATCCATGACTGAAAATGATTGGAATTATTTAGCATTTAATATATCCAGCGTATTAGTGATACAAAAACCTTGTCCTCTCCTTAACCCCAACAAAATATGTTCAGTATTGACAAAATTGAGTTACTAACGTGTGAGTAACTAGTTTGACGTGCAAGATTGGGTTTAGAATTTTCTAAGTCCTGTGATTGTTAGACCTGAAACTCGAGTGTTTAACACCAGCTTTGTGCTGCCAAACAACTTTGACAATTTTTTTCCAGAACACCTGGCTGTTTTGGTGTAGCTAGATTGCAGGTCCAGAAGGCACCTCAGTAAATAGCCAAAGCTTGCCTAGCCTAAGGGTCAGGAAGTGCTCTTATTGCTAGATGCCCTTCATTTGAAAACACAGGGTAGGTATGGAATTATTGTACCTGTAATTTGGAAGGGAATCTTAAACCACACAGACGTAAGCTGGCCGAAAACTAGTCTGGTTTTGGCTTGCATATTACCAGGCTTTTGTGGTGCTGCACTCAAGCTAATAAGCCCAGCTGAGACAGGAAGTCAAATGTCAGAACTGAAATCCTGCTGAGGTTCCTCTGGCTAAAAGCAATGCAAGTGAAATACCCCTTGTCACTGAGGAGTGCTTGTGAGAGTGGCTCAGGTCAAGACAGTTCAGCTTAGCTTTTCTCTCTCTCTGTCTCTCTTTAGCCCATATAGGTACACTCTGCAATGTCTAGGAGCTCTTAATTGCTCTCTGCTGTCTTGCAGAGATAATTGGGATTTTACGCCTTCCTGCCAGTTTTACCACGCCTCTGCCTTGTTCTTTTGTTTGTTGATAATTCCTAAGCAAGTCTCAGACCCATAGCTCTGAATTTGTTTCTGTAAAGTAGAATGCCTGAGCAATCAGGTTAATTAAAATCACAGCTTTTGCAGCAAGTCATGGACTCGAGAGAGGACTTTAGCCACCTTGTGCCTTGGATCTAACCCCTTTGTCACTCAGCAGCAGCAGCAGATCAGCAAGTGTTTGCTGTAGGTCAGGGAGCAGCAACTTGTCCCCTTTGCTCCGAAGGATGCTTCCTGCCAGGTCCCAGGCATGGCGTAGATCCCTCCACCAAAAAGACCAAGAAGAAAACACCAGCAGACATCTTTGTGTTCTTGAGAGGAAGGCATGATAAAGGGGCAGAAGGGCTGCTGTCTACATCACTGCTTGGGTGCAGCCAGTCTGGAGGCTCCCTCATGCTGTACTCTTCCCAACTGGTGAGAACCAGTCTGCCTCACCCCAAATGTCCACTGAGATGGATGTGACCCAGTTGACTTCATTAGGGTTTGAATCAATCTTTGAGCAGTAATAGTGAGAAGGGAGGGAAAGGAAGTGCCCAAATCATTTCACAATACAAGCAAATTTCCCTATTTGCTTTGCTTATATAATTTTGCTTATAAATCATAAACTTGTTAGATGTACAGGATGTCAATGCTGTTCCCTGCAGTTACATTTCCTAATCAAACTTTAATCAATTATTTGATTAGAACCTTTCACGGTGAGCAGTCTTAATTAACAGGAGCCATTAGGCAGCAGCCTTTTTAATGAGTTATATTAATCTGCTTACAGGTTTCTAAAAGGATTTCAGCAGTTTGCATCTTAACAAATTACATGGGCATTTTACTTCTGGGGGCTTCATTTCTTTCACCCACAGTGTCTCAGTTACAAATATTTTATGAGTGTAGTTGTGACTCATGTTCTAGCCGTGGAGTTTTAATAGAGAGTTTAATTATTAATGTTGCATCCCAGCAGAGAGTGTGGTTTTCTTTAAACAAAGAGCAGCAGAAGCCAAGAGTGACCCTACAAAAGCAGCTCAGCTTCCATGCAATGTAAAATCTTGATGGTTGTCAGTAGAAGTTAATTGTGTTGTTAGCAAAAAAAAATAAAAAACCACCCAACCCAAACCTGTCATTAGAATGTGCTACGTGTTTGGCACTGCGTGTAACGGTGCCAGTCACTGTGAAGTTGCATCTTCAAAGGGTACCCACATTTAGTTGATGATTCATTTTGATTTGCCTCATCCCTGCCCTCCCCAGGCCCTCAGCAAGTTTAGTAAGCACTTTTAAGAAGTATGAATCCCTTCATTTGTTTTCAATGTGTTTCATAAGTGAAAAATTGCAAGTTTCACAAGATTGCATCAGGTTGGAAGAAACCCTCAGAGGTCATCTTGTCCAACCCCCATGCACTCCAACTAGGTGTGCCCAGGATGCCCAGGGTTACAGTGAGTCTGATCTTGATGTCGCCAGGGATGGGGCCTTAACCGCATCCCTGGGCAACCTGTTCCAGTATTTTACCACTCTCACTATGAAGACCTTCCTCCTGATGTCCAGCCTAAATCTCCCCTTCTCCAGTTTCAAACCAGTGCACCTTGTCCTGTCACCACAGGATACTGAAATCCAGCTCTAAGGTCTCCTTGGAGCCTTCTCTTCTTCAGGCTGAACAGCCCAAATTCTTCCAGCCTGAGAGGTATTTCAGCCCTCTGATAATCTTTGTGGCCCTCTCTGGACCTGTTCCAGCAGGTCCAATTAAAAATAAATAAAGAGTTTCATTTTAAAAAAATATTTTTAAAAAGCTGTCCATTTAAAAAGCATTGCAGAGCAAACAAACCTCTAACAGTCAAAAAAAAAAACCCTCTAAACTGGCTTTAAAATAGCTATTATTCTATTTAAGATTGTTCTTATGGCTATTTTTTTTCCTCAGTTCTGAGACTACAAAGGGAATTGTCTTAATTTGACCTCACAAAACTGTTTATTGCTAGGAATCTTCTCCAGTCACTTCAGTGGGTCAGTTTGTCTATATTCATCAAAGCTAAATCAATATCTAAAATACAAGGAGGAGAGAAAAGTATGTGAATAAAATTTGGTAATAGATAATTCCTGATGTTGAAAGTGCAGGAAATATCCTATCTTGGCCATTCTGCCATGCTAGGATCTACAGAGTCATAGAACTGTTTAGGCTGGAAAAGATCTTCAAGATCAAGTCTGACTGTTAACCCAACACTGCCAAGTCCACCACTAGACCACGTCCCTCAGCACCGCATCTACATGGCTTTGAAAGTCCTCCAGGGATGGGGACTCCACCACCACCCTGGTCACCTTGGTCCAGGATTTGACAATCCTTTCAGGGAAGAAATTGTTCCTCAGGTCCAACCTAAATCTTCCTTGGTGCAATTGCAGACCATTTCCTCTCATCCTGTCACTTGCTACTTGGAAGAAAGAGACCAGTCCCCCCCTGGCTCCAACATTATTTCAGCAAGCTGTAGAGAGCAGTGAAGTTTCCTATCAGCCTTCTCTTCTCCAGACTAAACAATCTCAGTTCACTTAGCTGCTCCTCACAACACTTGTGCTCTAGTCCTATGGACATGCTCCAGCTCCTCAATGTCCTTTTTGAAGTGAGTAGCCCAAAACTGAAGCTAGGATTTTAGATGCTGCCTTACCAGTGCTGAATGCAGGAGGACAGTCACTGCCTTGGTCCTCTTGCTGATCCAGGCCAGGA
>WBNM01038519.1:0-15543 GCA_013399055.1 Ramphastos sulfuratus
CCTTCCCTTCCCTTCCCTTCCTACCATCCCACTATCACCTGCTGACCTTCAAAACAGTCACCTGATTTATGCAGCTCAACAACTTCAGGGAACAGAAATCCAAAGAGAAGCTCTACTCTCTGCCCCATCCAACCTATAAACAGTGCTTAGGGTTGGGAGGAGAAACAATTGTTGAGATTTCTCACTCTCACAGACCCATAGATTCTCATTGTTAGGCTCCCACCTGTAAAGATTGCAAGACGTGTGTCACAGGGGTGATTTGTAAGTGGAGAGAGGATGCTGACCCATGGTAAATTACTGTCAGCTTCTTTGTGTTCTCCTGAAATTTCAATTACTGAACTTTTATTTCCAGCTTTTCTATAGGTTGTTCTCATTCAGACAATATATGTTAAGATTTTATTCTACCCTCATTTTATTTCAGTGTTTTATAGTCTGCATGGGTGGTTTTCTCCCTCTATAACCACATTTTCAGCTTTAAGCTATTATCTATCATCTTGCTCTTAAGCTGCTGCTGCTGCTGCACCTACAGGGTAGAGTTCAGAAACAGAGTTGCAAACTTTTTGGACTCTTTTAACTCTTAGTCTCCATGATGCTAGGCTTCTTCATCTGACTCAGTCCTGAAGGGAAGTAGCCCTGCTCACTGAAGATGTTTGGGTTGTCATGACCTGGGTCATGCTGCCCAGGGAAGTGATGGAGTCATCACCATTGGAGGTATTTAAAAGACATGTAGACATGGTGATGAGGGACAGTGTTTAGTGAGGAACTAGTGAGAGGAGATTTAGACTAGATTTTAGGAGGAAGTTCTTTCCAGGGAGGGTGGTGAAACACTGGAACAGGTTGCCCAGGGAGGTTGTGGCTGCAGGGAGGGAGGGAGCTCCCTGGAGGTGTTCAAGGCCAGGTTGGATGAGGCCTTGAGTGACCTGTACTAGTAGGAGGTGTCCCTGCCTATGGTGGGGAGTTGGAACTAGATGATCCTTGAGGTCCCTTCCAACCTTACCATTCTATGATTCTGTGATTCTATGAACTTGGCAGTGCTGGGATAACTGTTTTTTCTTGGTGGTCTTAAAGGTCTTCTTTAACTTAAAATATTGTATGATTGTGTGCATCACTTCCTGGTCTGAACTGCCAAGCCCTTTCCTGTAAAATCACTGACATATTGATTTTGATGTGATTGAAAGCCAGTTCACCACTCCTGAAAACAGATTATAACAAAGAAGGTCCAGATGTGTTCAGATTTCAGCAGTGGTTTCTGCTTCCAAAATTACTCAAACACTCTGTAGTTAAGGAGAAATCAAACCGCATTAGAAGAATTTGTTTCATGAATATTAAGTATCTTTCATGGAGCTTATTTCTAGTCTTTTGTGCTTCTATAGGGCATGAAATCACAAAATGCTAAGTGATTGGAAGGGACCTCTGGGGATCACCTAGTTCAACCCCACTGCTAAATCAGGGTCAGACAGAGCAGGCTTCCTAGGATCATGTTCAGGTGGGTTTGCAATCTCTCCAGAGAAGAGTCCACAGCCTTTCTGGGCAGCCTGCTCCAGTGCTCTGTCACTCTCAAAGTCAATAAGCTTTTCCTTAAGTTTAGGTGGATTTTCCTGTGTTCCAGATTGTGTCCATTGCCCCTTGTCCTGTCACTGGGCACCGCTGATAAGAGTCTGACCCCATCCTCTTGACCCCCCACCCTTTAGATATTGATAAGGATTCATAAGATCCCAAGATGAATGTGAAAGTGGCCATTGGCTGAAAACAAGGATTGTGAAGTGGGATGTTGACATGCCAGTTGAAGGCTGGTGTATGTTGCACAAACAAGGAGGAATGGTGCATCCCTCTTGTTTGCATCATGGGGACTTGATTGCAGGTAGAGAGCAGAGGATGAATACAGACCCAATTCACAACAGGGAAAACTCATTGCCTGTTCACCAGGGCTGAGGTAGAATCTATACCAAACAGAACAACCTGCTTATCAATTTCTCAGCCTGTAAAAATGCCACCTTCTTCTGGCCGAGTAAGCCTAATAATCATCTCTGGGCTGGTGGTCAAACATAAAGACAGTCTAATATGCTTGACATGTCCAAGTCCAACCTGGTAGCTGTGCAAGTGCTGTATTGTTTATTCCTCAGTCTCTTTAGCATTTCACAAAGGGCTATGTCACCATGGCTCTCCACTATCATACCCCATTTTGCATCATTCCCACACAGATTTTCAGAAAGAATGCATCATTTTGGCCAAGAAATGGACTTGTTCTGATGCTTGCAGCGCTCAACAATCTCCGCTCTGTCTGTGCTGACCATGCCACATCCTGACCAATTTCCCTGAGTTATTGTTATTTGAGATAACGTTTATGATTGAGTTCAGCAAGTTGTGCATTTCCTTATCTTTCCACACACCCATGAATGGCAGCATTTGGAGTTGATCCAGCAGAATCCCAGGATGATTTGTCAAGGATGGGGCAACAAGTAAATACAAAAAAGAGAAAAGTTGATGGCAATGGCAACAACATTGTTGCATTGCTGGTGTTACATGAGTAACATTACAGGAGTAATTTCTTCCACAGTGCATCCAGCACAAATGCAGAAAGTTCAATAAATTCCCTGCATTACAAGCTCTGAGTTGGGGAGTCCAGAAGGGAACTAAACAGGGGACATAAAAAAAAAAAAATTACCTGTGTACACTGGATCATAGTGGGAAATCTATGCCCTGCTGTGTTCCTCTTCATAGGATCTGCAGAGAGTACAGCTATTGGAAGGCTACAAAGATGGTGAAGGAACTGGAGCATCTCTCTAACAAAGAAATACTGAGAGACCTGGAGCTGTTTAGCTTGGAGAAGACTGTGGTGGGGATCTCAATGCTGGGCAAGGGCATGGGACCCTGTTCTTTTCAGTGGCACTGAAAAGAAAAGTGGCACTTCTCTTTCACTGACAGGACAAGGGGCAACAGGCACAAACTAGAACACAGGAAAATCCACTTAAGGAAAAACTTCTTGACTTTGAGAGTGACACAGGACCAGAGAGGTTATGGAGTCTTTTTGATTCCAAACTCAATAGGAAATTCTGCTGGTTTGAGGCTAATTAGAATATTTTAATAGGGAAAATTATATTATAGGCTGTGAAAAGAAAACAATGGTGATGTCTACTTCACTCATAGGCTTGCTGACCTGGGTAAGACTAAGAACATAAACATAAGGCACTCAGGCACAAACACTCTCTCTAGCTGATGACTTTCTAGCTGTTTTGGTCCGGACCTCTCTGCTAACTTAANTGTTCCTATAATACAGTTGGATTTCTCATTAACTACACAGTGTTTAAGGAACTTTGGAGTCAGGAACACTGGTGCTGAAAACTAAATATATCTGGGGCCTTCTTTATGACAATCTGTTGTCAAGAGTCTTCAATCATACCAAGGTCAGTATTTCAGTGGTATGTAGTACAGCCATGATGAAAGGACTGGACAGCAGTACAGGGCTCTCTGAACTGTTACACTAACTTCAGGATATTAGGAAATGATGTTCCCTGTTTTCCCTAACAACAATATAGACCAATCAGAAGTATTTGCAATTGCTATGTACAAAGTGCTTTGAGATCCAGGGGTGAAAGAACTTGAGAGACGAGCAAAGCATCTTCCTCACTAAACTCCTTAGCCATGGTAATTCTACACGGTCATCATTCACAGGAAGTATGTTTTATTTAGGAGGGAATAATCACATCTTGCTGCCAAAACATGAAATCCAATTATGCTGTGAACCAAAGGCTGTTTTAAAGGGTTTATCATTTCTCAGCTTTATCCTCATCAGCTGAGAAACTGCAGGTTTCTTCCTTTCCTTCATTTTTGAAAGAGCTTTGTCTCCTCTTTTCCCATTTCCACCTTCCCAAAGTGCCAAATCTCCCTTCTTCGTGATGAAGTCGAGTCAGAATTTTCTTTTGGATTTTACCTCACAGGTTCAATAGTTCCCTGCAAAAATCAAGGCAACCTCATCAGCCTTGCTCTGGTTTTATTGTTGTCCACTGAGTATGAAATACAAAACCATAGAACTGTTGAAAGTAGGAGGTTCTGCCTGCTTCCTCCTCTTGAACAGACTGTGGCTAGACTTTGGGTCTATTGCTTGTAAAATATCCATTCATGGGGAAAGACTTTCTCATAGCAGTCACTTAAAGATGTGGTTCTTCATTTTCTTTCTCCTGCTTCCTTTCTCCTTCACCTTCCCTTTTCCTCTCTTCCCTCCTCTGTTGAACAATGACTAGCATAACTACCTAAGTATGGAAATATAAAGAGTGTTTTTGGTATCCCCAGCTTTTCTTTCTCCATGAGATAAAAGCAGAAGGATAAAACAAAGGCTCAGCAAGATTGTGAACTTAAAGGTGGAAGAATTTACCTTCTCCCTGTGGCTGCCACAGATTTTTAACATTAGCAGAAGTTTGGGAAATGTCATTGAGGAGAGCTGCTCCTTAAAATGAGATAAGAAGGGAGATAAGTGAAACTGGGATATGATGATCCAGAGAAGGTTGTTTCAGATTTGAACAGGAAAAAAACCTCTCTCCCATGCCAGTATTGGCTAAGGCAAGAAACAGTTGTTTTAAAGAAGAGCAAGGATGATTCAGAAAAAGAAACTGTCTTCTGGGGCACTGGCACATTTACAAAGCTTGATTAGGAGGTGATGGCAGTGGGTAGAGCTGCCATTCTTAAAAGATGAAAGACATGCATCTACCAGGAGCTAATCATGTTAAAATAACCTTGACTTTTTATCTCTCTACCTTTTTGCAGCACTCATTTTCAGTGACTAAGGCAGTCCCTTGCTGAGTTAAGTCTCTCTGTATTAGCCATCGTCTATGCAGATTGCAAATCCTCCTGTGCATGTCATTGCCACTTTCCACCTGCATAGTGCTTCTGTCCTGGAATTGTAGGGTCTGTTTTACCTGTTGGAGATCACTTTGCTGCCAAATACCTAACAGTTGAGTCCGTGTTGGATCAGTGGTCCCTCTTCTTTCTCTTCATGACTTCAATAGTGACACTCTCAGCAAGGTTGAAAATCAGGTCAGGAGTGCAAATGATTCAGAGAATGTGATGGGTTGGAAGAGATCTCTGGGGATCAGCTGGGCCTGTCCTTCTGCTAAGGCAGGTTCTCAGAGTAGGTTGCACAGGATTTCATCCAGGCAGGTTTTAAAAATCCTCAGAGAAGGTGACTCCACAACCTCTCTGGACAGCCTGGTTCAGTGCTCTGTGTGGCGGGGCACACTCAAGTCCCTGCCCCACCGAAGGTTTGAATGGGGTGTGAAACTGTTCTGCTCCCCCCCGACCTCTGGTTCCAGGGGTTTGGAATGTGAAAGGAGTTGGTGTCAAGTACCTACTCCACCCCCGCAGGCTTGAACGGGGCNGATACCCTCAAAGTCAAAAAAATCTCTCTTTATGTTTAGGTGGAACTTCTTGCGTTCTGATTTGTTCCAATTGCCCCTTGTCCTGTTGCTGGCCACCACTGAAGAGAATCCAGCCTCAATTTTTTTACCCCCATCCCCTTTAGATATTGATAAGCACCAATAAGATCTCCACTCAGACTTCCCTTCTCCAGGCTAAACAACCTCAAGTCTTTCAGCCTCTCCTTATAAGACAGATGCTTCAGTCCCCTCAAGACCTTCATAGCCTCTTCTGGATGGTCTTCAGGAGTTCCCTCTCTTGAACTGGGGAGCCCAGAAGTGGACACAATATTCCAGATATGGCCTCACTAGGACAGGGTAGCATGCATGGAGAATTTCCCTCAACCTATTGGCCACACTCTTCTTTCTGCCTCCCAAAATGAATGCCGCAATAGCATGCAATTGGAGTCACAGTTATAAGCAGTAGTAGGAGAGCCTGAAAAACAGCCACATCAGTATGCAGAGCCATGCTCTAGAGCTGACCTCTGACAGCTTTCACATGAACACTGTGCCTTGTGGATTAGATTGTTCTCATCCCACAGAATAAAATTGAAAACTCTTGAAATCCAAACTAGATTCAGAACTCAGGGTTCAAAGTTCCCAGGACTGTTGAAGTCTCCTCTGACTTCAATAGAGACCTCTGTTTTCTCCTGCTCTTGTCCTTGCACTAACTGTAGTCTGAATCCCTTGACAGTTGGAAAACCCAAGATGGATGAGCTCCAAGCCTTTCCTCCCTGAATTCTTGATTCATCAGTTAATGTCTGAAAAGCACTTTGGAGCTCAAGAGTGCTAAGTGCTATTATTATTATTAGAGACCTTTTATATGGATGTTGATTGAAAAAGATAATTGTTACCTTCCTTTTTTTTTTTTTTTTTTTTTTTTTTTTCCCCTCTGTTAAAGAGAATGGTAACTGGCTTCAGAAGTAGAAAGGAAGAACTAGATGTGGTTCTAACACAGGAAGTTGATGGTGTAGTCCTGATGGAGGACACTAAGAAAGGAGAGGAAAAACAAGATGTGAGGTCTCCATCTGTCAATGTCACAAGGATGCCACAGAATTTATGGAACAGGGATTTTACTGTATTGCACCTCTGGACAATTTCAGTTTGTCTTATATGAAAGAGAAGAAATTATCTGCTCATGTTTGGACAATCAAGTCCCAGAGTTAACAAGTTTTATTTGTCTTGTTCCCTACCAGCCAACCTTGGACATATCTCATCCTCCATGTCACCTCACAGGGCACAGGTTGCTTCTGTACAGACAACTCTATCAATCCCAGGCTGCTTAGATAGCAGGAGTGGGGTTCAGCTGGGTAAAATTAGGGGGCTTTTGTTATTCCAGAAACTGACACGTATTCCTCCTGGCCCCTATTTGCCATCACAGAAGGATAAATATCTTAAAGTCCTTCCTCACGTCTGCCAGTTCCATCCTAGTATGCTGAAGATCTTCAGGCACATCAAATGATGAGATGAGTTCAGGGAAATATCCTTCTCACTCCAGCATAGATTCCTGTCTTGGTCAGTGAACTTACCATGACTGTTAGCTAAATATATACTCAGCTCACATGGGGACACCTTTGGGGATACTAAGTGGACACTCTTGGTATCTGGATCTGAATCAAATCTTACCTCCAGAGCACAGGCATCTCCATCAAAGCAAGTTGTCAAAGGCTGATGTTCTAACAACTTCTAAGTCAATATTCTTTTTGTCTTAAAGCTGACAGAAAAAAAATTAGGGAAGGTGCCCAAAGGGTCTGCAGGCTCTGCATCCATGAATGTATTCTGCACTGGGTGAGACCTTACGGAGCCAAATCTGACTGGCACTGCATTTGGTAGGGTGGATGGTGGTAGAGTAGAGACCTCCCAAGGTCTTTTACATCTTTTATTATGCTATGATTCTTATATTGGGAAGACAAATTTGACTTCTGGGTACCCATACCCTTCATTTACTGTAAAAGTGAAGTGAAAGGCTAATTCAGAAAAAGGTGTCCACACTACACCAGAGCCATATGAAGTTAAATGGGTTCTATACCATGCCTTGAACCTGAACATCCTTCACAGCTGTGAATCAAGGCAGGCTTGTAACCAGAGAGAGAAAGGAGACCTGCTGCTAATGATGGATGAATCACTCTTGGGAGTGATTCTTTCTCTCCCTCCACCAAGCATTAATAGAGTTTGGATAGCTAGAATAACCCTGCATTTTTGCATGGAGAAAGGGAACCCATCCACCACCTTTTGCCTCTAGAAAGTTTTGCCATGATGGGCTTTGGAGGATTTTCTGTGCCTGTGGCAGCTGAGATTTAACCTGAAGCTCTAGGCAGGAAATTCTGAACTTGCTTGAATTGTATGTCCAGTGCTCTCCTAACCTTTCTGTGTGCACAAATCTCTGTTTTGAGCCACTTGAAACCACAGAAAAGTGAATTCTAAAACCTGAAACACACTCAGGCCTGAAAGACAAGCAGATATCCACCAGAGAGCTGCAGGTCAGATGTCGGGTGGGAGTCAGCTAGTTGGAGATTTCCAACCCATCAAAAATAAAGATGAAAGTTCCTAGAGAGCACCATCCAATTCCTATTTAACACTTTAGGGAACAAGTCTGACTGCTCAGGTTTAGCTGGTCCAGGTCTCATTTGAATCCACATCAAGGTCTTCTCCACCCCACAAAGAAGTTCCATGAAAAGGAAGGAAAAGAATGTGACCCAAAGAGGGACCAAATGCTATTTGTGTTGATTCTCATTCAGTGGGAAACAAGATTCTTAGAAATCCAGTTTCCTGCTTGTCCTGGGAGCAGAGAAAAAGCCATGCCTCAGCTTACCCTAAGACACAATGGACCAAGCAGCCACGTACCGTGCAAAATTGATCTTTGAACACTGGGAAAGAACAGGACTCTTCCTATGGAGCCCTCTAGTTCCTCTTGCCCTGTGTCCCCAACAGTAGAATCATACAATTGTTTCAACCATTTCTGTTGAAAAAGACCTCTAAGATCATCAAGTCCAACCATCAACCTAAGACCGCCATGGCCAGGAAACTGTGTCCCAATGTGCCATGTCCACATGTTTCTTGGACACCTGCAAAGATGGTGACTTCACCACCTCCCTGGGCAACCTATTCCAGTGCCTGAACACTCTTTCAGTAAAGAAATTTTTCCTAACATTCAATCAAAACTTCCCCTGGAGCAACTTGAGGCCATTTCGTCTTGTTCAGTCACTTGATATTAGTAGTGAAAAGACTAGAAGAGACCAACACTCACCCACATAATCACCCTCCTCTTCTCCAGGTTAAACAATTCCAGTTCCCCCAGTCACTCCTGATGAGACATGTTCTCTAGACTCTTCACCAGCTTTATTGCCCTTCTCTGGACCTGTTCCAGCACCTCAGTGTCACCCCCTGTAGTGAGGGGACCAAAACTTAACGTAGGATTTAAGGTGTGGGTCCACCAGTGCCAAGTACAGGGGCAACATCATTTTCCTACTTCTGCTTGCCACATTCTCCCTGATACAGGCCAGGATGATATTTACCTTCTTGGTTACCTAAGCATGCTGCTGGCTCATGTTCAACCATCAGCCAGCACCCATGGGTCCCTAGTATTGCCCTCCCTTCCTCCAGCTTCATTTTCCCATGTGATGCTTTCACCAGGTTGGCAGCTGAATTCAAGCCTTCTCTGTGGAAGAAGCAGTCAAAAACCTTCACCATCTTCCATTGATCATCCCTGCCCAGACCCTTTCATTTTGGGTTAATGGGACCCAGAGATGCTCATTTTGCATAGCTGTCCTTTAAGAATGAATATCATTTACACAGACCAAAGATATTACTCTCACAAAATAAATTTGCTAAACTGCCTCTTGCCCTATCTTCCCATTTTTATCGAGCTAGGGTTGCATTAACATTAATGAGATGTTAAAGGAGAAGGAAAAGAAAAAGAAAGAAAAAAAGTCTTCCTAAGCAAATAATAACTATTCAGTCACAATTCAGAGGAAAATTACAGCTCTTTTGCATGTTTGAATCTTTCCACTGGATTTCACTCCTGGTTTTGCTAAATTATCTGGAAATGATGGAAGTCTATACATATATATGAATGTGCATTGCAAAGTTGAAATGTTTTCTTAGCCTGAAAATTATTTCCTCTTTCAGTGAGTGTGATGGTTTGGGAGTTACCTGCCCCCCACACTTTGTAAAATCACCCAAACTAGACTTAGCCAGCTGGAAGTTAAGGACTGAAGCTCTATTTACAGCTCAGCACAATATACAAGCAGATATATACACTATATACAGGAATATTTACAGAAATATACAAGTCAAAGGTAATATAAAAACACAACACCCCTCCCAGAAATCAGAGACCCCAGGAGGGGCTCCCAACCACCCTTCCACCTTCTCCCCACCCCTCTACCTTACCCCAGGGTTTGCCTTATGCACAAGGTGAGTTTGGAGGATCAGGCAGGGGGGTTAGAAGGAAAGTGGTTAGTGAGGTTACTCAGCAGAGAGGAGAAGGCAAGAAGCTAGACAGCCCGAGAGTGTCTGTGCCCTAGAGTCTTATCTTTGTTTTGTGTTCTAATTTTTAAACATCTCAGCAAGCCTATGAGTGAAGTAGACATCACCACTGTTTCCTTTTCACAGCCTATAGTATAATTTTCTCCATTAAAATATTCCAATTAGCCTCAAACCAGCACAGTGAGTCTGCAGCTTGGCTTTTTCTCTCATTCTCTTTCTCTGTGCATTCTCAGTGAGGGGAAATTCCTTTTTCTTCCAACCACCAGCTTTGGTTGCCTGGGACAAAGAATCATAGAGGTATTGAATTCTATAGTTGTTTCAGTTGGAAAAGACCTCTAAAACTGTTAAGTACAACCATCAGCCTAAAGCCACCATGGCCATCAAACCATGTNTCATTTTGCATAGCTGTCCTTTAAGAATGAATATCATTTACACAGACCAAAGATATTACTCTCACAAAATAAATTTGCTAAACTGCCTCTTGCCCTATCTTCCCATTTTTATCGAGCTAGGGTTGCATTAACATTAATGAGATGTTAAAGGAGAAGGAAAAGAAAAAGAAAGAAAAAAAGTCTTCCTAAGCAAATAATAACTATTCAGTCACAATTCAGAGGAAAATTACAGCTCTTTTGCATGTTTGAATCTTTCCACTGGATTTCACTCCTGGTTTTGCTAAATTATCTGGAAATGATGGAAGTCTATACATATATATGAATGTGCATTGCAAAGTTGAAATGTTTTCTTAGCCTGAAAATTATTTCCTCTTTCAGTGAGTGTGATGGTTTGGGANCCATGTTTTTTGAACACCTTCAGAGATGACGACTCCACCACTTCCCTGAGCAGCCTGTTCTAATGCCTGACCACTCATGCAAGCAAAGATTTATTTTTGTAATATTTCCTCATGTCATGATTCATTGGACTGTCTTCTGGGACAACACAGAGATTCCTGGTCTGTAGAAGGTGGCATCTCAAAACTCCAGGTCTCTTTGCATTTGTAGCACCAGCTAAGATCTGTGCAAAAATAACTTGGTTACACACTTCAAGATTTAAACAAAAGACAAATAAAGAAAACTAAAGGCAATGAGAGAAAGGAAAACAGACAATGGCTAGAAAGCAACTGCTTTAACAGGCTCAGGACATCCTTAAGGTTCCTTCAGTCATGCAGGTTCTTGTGCTTCATGAGGCTTTCCAGAAGTCTCCTTCCTGGTATACTTAAGGTAGCAGAAGGGTCCCTAGCCCTAACTATTAAGAATCCACAGTCCTGCAGTTGCACATGAGGTCACACTCAACTATCTCAGCTCCCTTTGTCAACACTGACAAACACTCTTAGCCCAACTGAAACCACAGGAGTACTTCCAGCCCTCAGAGTCCTTCATTACCCTCTTGGTATTTGTCGTGGTAGGCTTAAACAGGCCAAAATGGGCTTATACATGTCCTGGCTTGCCCAGACATGTTTTTCTGCTCTCCCTCCTTCTGTTCTGGGGAGAAGCAACTGTGGGAAAGAGGACAAAGAACCTGGAGCCACTGAGTCTGGGGACTCTGGCTTGCCCAGACTTGTTTGCATCCGGTAGTGAACAAAGTACATAGGCTCAGCTTGTGCCTGCCTTGTGCAAGGCCTGTGTGCTACCCTAAAAAGGGTAAAGCAAGCCTATGGCTTCACCTAGTATGGTCATTCTTGGCTAACTGCTTTTCTGATTGACTGTTCTGTGTCCAAAAGCCCAATAATCTCAGGCTGTACTGATAAAAAGAGAGGAACAGGGAACACAAGATGCTCTGCTGTTGTANTCAATTAATGTTATATATTTTTTCTAGTTATTTCTAGATCCTGTATTATTATCTGTATAATGTTTCCATGACCATTATAGAAGAACCTAATTGGTTAAAATTAGTGTTCAGGGTGGTGAGAGTTCCGAATATTGAATATTAATAAACAATATTAATCTTTGAAAATCATATCTTACATTAATTAATTACCCCTCCATAACAGTATTGCACAGATTCTTAGGAAATCAGAAGAAATGCTGCAGGCAAAGTGCAGAGCTGAGCATCCAAGTCAAGAGACCTGTTTCTGAGGCCAGACTTCTTGACTGGTCTTGGTTTTGGGATAGCAGTGCACAGGGGAGCTCTTCCACCATTCAGTTGAAATCCATCAACTTTTTTTATCTTCATGGATGAGGTTGCACAGGGCAACTGTCTAGCTGTGCCCGTGCCAACTACTGGTCTTGCTTTGACAGTCCAGGTGTAGCCTTTCATTCTGGTTTAGAAAAGCTTTGGTTTATTTTCAGCCTATTGGCTATTTCCCTGTTGTCTTCTTCTGTTCCTCCAGGTTTTCAGTCAGCTGCAAAACACACAGCTCATGTGAAGCAGCAAAAACTATAGGTGAAAAAAGAAAACTGTAAGTTGCTTCGATTTTCTTGATAAATAAACTTAAAAGTCTCATTCTTATGTTATGGATGGATTCAGATTGTGTTAACCACGCTCAGGACCTCACAAGGTGTTGTGGGTGTAGGTAGACAAAGCTCTAATGCTCACCCTTCCCACTTCAGCAAAGCAGGCTGGCATCTCTTGATATGAAGAAGAACTCTGCTGAGGCAGACACCTCAGTGATACCCCTGTGCTTATTTCTGTAAAACACTAGTGTTTGTTGGATTGCTCAAAAATCAACATTTTGTGAGAAAGTTGAGGCTGGAATTTCCCTTTCTCCCAGGAAAACAACCAAGTAAACACAAAAAAAAAGAAACCAAAGCATACCAAACCAAACAAAAATAAAAAAAAAAACCAAAAAAACCCCCAAAACAAACCAACCAAAACCAAACCAAAACAAACCCAAACCAAACAAATCCAAACAATCAAAAAAAAACCCACCCAAACAAACCAAGCCCCTACAAAACAAACACAAACAAACAAACAAAACCCCAAACAAACCAAGCCCCTACAAAACAAACACAAACAAACAAACAAACAAACGAAACCCCAAACAAACCAAGCCCCTACAAAACAAACATGAAACCCAAGCAAAGAGAAAACCTCAGCATCTCATGGTAAAAGGTTGTGCTGATTTGAGGCTAATTGGAATGTTTTAATGGAGAAAATTATATTATAGGCTGTGAAAAGAAAACAATGGTGATGTCTACTTCACTTATAGGCTTGCTGAGATGTTTAAAAATTAGAACACAAACATAGATGAGACAGTCTCTTGGTCTTTGTCAGGGAGCTAGTGTGTCCTCTCCTTTCTGCTGAATAACTAACTAACCACTCTGCTTCTAACCTCCCCTGGCTGATCCTCCAAACTCTCCTTGTGCATAAGGCAAACCCTGGGGGAAGGTATAGGGGTGGGGAGAAGGTGGAAGGGTGGTTGGGAGCCCCTCCTGGGGTCTCTGATTTCTGGGAGGGGTGTTGTGTTTCTGTATTACCTTTACCTTGTATATTTCTGTAAATATTCCTGTATATAGTGTATATATCTGCTTGTACATTGTGCTGAGCTGTAAATAGAGCTTCAGTCCTTAACTTGCAGCTGGCTGAGTTCTAGTCTGGGTGATTTTACAAAGTGTGGGAGGGCGGGGAACTCCCAAACCATTACAAAGGTGTCTTAGGGAAACCAAGTTGCTCTTTTGGAACAAGAGACATTTCGTTCAAGCATCACCCAAGTCAACAACAGACTCAGACCCTCTCCCATCTGGGAGAATGAATGAGGACACAACATCTCCCTTGACTCTGGCATCTTATCTTTGGTTGCTTCTTTCTTCCATTGTTCCCATGTGTATTTAGAGGCCAGGTAATGTAGCAGTACTAAGGAATCCAAGTTGGTAGCTCAGAGATAACAGAACAGTACAGTATACTAGATGTTACAGAGTTAGATAATGGTTGGATTCAATGCTTTTAAAGGTCTTTTCCAACTGAAACCATTCTGTGTGCAGTGAATTTATCATCAGGAGCTGAAGAAACTCTGTCTTTTCTTGCCAGCCACACCTCCAGCCCACATAGCCTTAGAAAGGGCCCCTCACTGCCCAGCTGCCACCACAGAGGCAGATAGCAAGTTTTGTTTGGAAAAGTTGCACAGTAATAGTTTCATTATTTACTCTTCTGCAAGATAGAGGACCCATCTCTAAACATGAATGGTCATGAACTTGGTGTGTTATGCAGAACATGAAATGCTCAGGACTTGTTTGAAACCCTGTCCAAGGCTTGAGAAAGAAATCTTGATTTCCACATAAACCTTGGGCTGCTTTGAACATTAAAGCATAATGTCACCCTGGATTGTGAACACAAATTTCCCCTGGACTGAGCCTTAAAACTCCTCAGGAAGTTTGGAATTTCCCCCCACCCTTTCTGCAAATGAGGTCTTCTGAAAACATTTTCTCATGCTACCTAGGTTTATAAAAAACATGTTTTTATTTCCAAATGCCCAAAACTTCTCTTTGAAATCCTTGGATAGATCTTCTCCAGACCAGAGGCCACGGGTTCATTCTCAACTTCTTCATTTTTTAATAAGCTTCTCAGTAAACTTCACCTTTGTTTCAAAGCTTGCTACAACATCTCTGCAGCCTGGAGCTCTGAAGAGCTTTGGGTTTCAAAATGAAAGCCCAGTGCTAGTTTTAGAGTCTGACCTAAGCCCCAAAGTCTAGGATGGAAGGCAGTGTCAAGATTACTCCTGCATTTGGCAGGAAAAATGTGTCTGAAAAGAACAATTAACACTTTGTTAATGTGCCAAAGAACAGACTGATCTGCATGTTGGCCAAAGGCAGCTAGGGACTGCTGTTTACCTTGGTGTGTATGTGCTAATGTGGGGCAGTTCTGATAGCAGAGAATATTCTTAAGCCTTAAAGCATAATGACAGATGAGAGGTCCTCTAATTTCCCCACCTCACCATTAGCAGGAAAAGCAGATAAAGGCATCACAGAACCCTTCGGTCTGACTCATACCTGGCAGATAATGCAAATTGCAGCAACAAAAGTGGGAAAAACTCATGGCAGGAAAATAGATGAATAAGGGGAAGGATTTCAGCTCCATGGGACAACACCAAATGCCACCTCTAAGGGACACTTAGGTCCTGTTCAGATCTCTGCTGCTTTTACCAGTCATTACCATGCATACCCATCTGGGGCTGCAGACTGCCAGGGGTGCCCTGTGATGCTGCTGTCACCAAACATGGCACAATTCCTCGTCAAAGAATAAGGGAGTTTTTGCAAGTTTCTCAAAACCAGTTTTGCCTGTATGGTTTGCACCTGAAGCCTAGCTGGGAAGGTTCAAAGATGTCAGACAGATCCCTGGGATGATCCTAGACTATTGTTCCCAGATGTCTCTACACCACCATCCTGCTTCCCACTACCCTGTGGCAAAGCCTACATCAGAGCCTGGTGCAGACCCATTCCTCCAGACCCTGCTGTATATTCCTTAATACCAAAGAGTGTTGGTAGATATCAAATACACTCTCATTAAGTTTGCAGACAGAATCAAGTTGGGTGGAAGTGCTGATCTGCTCAAGGGTAAGAAAACTCTACAGAGAGATTTGAACAAGCTAGATGGACCAAGGCCAGTTGTATGAAATTCAACAAGGTCAAGTTCCAAGTCCTCCATTTGGGTTACAAAAAACCCATGCAATACTCCAGGTTTGGGGAAGAGTAGCTGGAAATCTGCCTGGCAGAAA
>WBNM01038521.1:1519-12030 GCA_013399055.1 Ramphastos sulfuratus
TCAACCAATGTGATTGAAGATCGAAGATCAAGGTCTTGCAATGACAGGACAAGGGGCAATGGGTTTGAACTGGCAGAGGGGAGATTTAGACTGGATGTTAGGAGGAAGTTCTTTACAGTGAGGGTGGTGAGACACTGGCACAGGTTGCCCAGGGAGGTTGTGGCTGCTTCCTCCCTGGAGGTGTTCAAGGCCAGGTTGGAGGAGTCCTTGAGTGATCTGTTCTAGTGGGAGGTGTCCCTGCCTGTGGCATGGGGTTGGGACTGGCTGAGCTTTGAGGTCCCTTCCAACCTAAACCGTTCTATGATTCTATGATACCTCTGCCCAAGTCTTTTATAGGATATTTCTGGTATCTAAGCATGATGTGAGGGTACTCTTCAGGTCCTTTGAGAAGGTTCCTCTACCCACACTCACATCTTATCCTTTATACTTAGGCTGTGCCCTGCTGGCCAGTGCCACAAACTGATAGGAATATATTTACAATCGATTTGCAATGGAGGCAGCATCCGGGAAATGATAAAACTAATTTCTCCAGTTAAAATAATTATATAAGCTGACACTGAATGGATTTCCAAGATAAATTTCTCCTTTTTCAGAGATCAAATTATCAAGAAGAATCATTGTTTCTGTAGGAGGTTGTTTTATTTATTTGTTATTTTTAAAAGCCCCCAAAGCCCAGAATCGTCAATTTTTTTACGTATCAAATTTTGAGACCCATAAGTGTCATCTATTACTTACTCAAAATCATGTTTAACTGGTAAAAAAATAAATAAGTTCTAATTTATTTACAAGGGTTTGTTGCAACAGGATGAGAGGGAATGGATTTAAGCTGGAGGAGGGGAGATTTAGACTCAATATTAGAAAGAAATTCTTTACAGTGAAGGTGGTGAGACACTGGCACAGGTTGCCCAGGGGAGGCTGTGGATGGCCTCTCCTTGGAGGTGTTCAAGGTCAGGTTGGACAAGATCTTGACCAACCTGAGCTAGTGGAAAGTGTCCCTGCCCATGATGGAAGTAGATGATCTTTAAGGTCCCTTCAGACCAAAATCATTCTATGATCCTGAGAAGACCAAGTCTGCAACTGCATCTACAGACCAGCACAGAGCTGCTGCAGTTCTCCATAGGAAATATATTCTGTCACAGTTAATTTCAAGATCAAGGTCCAAATTAGGATCAACAGTGTTTGAACAGACAGGAATCACGGGAAACAGGATGGGAAATATTATAAGCTCACAATTATTTGGGATGATTTCCCTATTGCAGGCTCACAGGATGTTAGCGGTTGGAAAGGACCCAGAGAGGTCACCGAGTCCAAGCCCCCTGCCAGAGCAGGACCAGACAATCTAGCTCAGGTCACACAGGAACAGGCCTTGAAAGGCTCCAGAGGAGACTCCACAGCCTCTTTGAGGAGCCTGTGCCAGTGCTCTGGGACCCTTACAGTAAGGAAGTTCCCCTTTGTGTTGAGGTGGAACCTCCTGTGCTGCAGCTTCCATCTGTTGCTCCTTGTTCTGTCCCAAGCAGTAAGTGAGCAGAGCCTGTGCCCCCACTCCTGACCCCCAGCCCTCAGATAGTTATAAACATTTACTAAATCCCCTCTCAGTCTTCTCTTCTGCAGACTAAGCAGCCCCAGGTCCCTCAGCCTCTCCTCAGCAGGCAGTGCTCCAGTCCCCTCATCATCCTCGGAGCCCTCCCTTGCAATCTCTCCAGCAGATCCCTGTCCCTCTTCAGCTGGGGGCTACTGCTTATGTTTCAGCTGTAACTCACAGCACAGGTTGCTTCAGTTAGGTGAATCGTATCAGGGGGAGAGTGTGGGATACACGAAGCTTGTTTTGCAGGTAGTCACCTTCAGACAGATTCATGCATCCAAATTTAGTTGCATAGAGTCCTCTGTTGCCTCAGGTTGTCTGGCATCTCTCAGATAACTCACATTATCTAAAATGACACTAGATGGCTATGTTTAAACACCTAATGTGTGCTGACACTTGCAGTGTTTCAGATACATGTGATAACCTTCAGTTAGCTCCATGTTCCTGGCTGTGGGGTTCCTGAGTGATGCCTTGGAGCAGGCAAAGTGTGCCATTTCCAGGCTTTGTGAGAGGAAGGCATCTCAGTGAAAGCCATACAAACTATCCCACCTTCTATCTTTTCAGTCAGCATTTCTTTCCATGAAGTCTTGAACGAATATCTTTGAACTCAGAAAACACAGGATTTGATGTGCTTAGAGATATGGTTAAGTACAGTAGGATTATCAGGTGGGTAGGTGCTTATTTTCTTTTGCCTTCTTCACGCTCTGGGGCACAGTTATCTTTGAAATAAAAAAAAAAAAAAAAAAANATGTTAGGAGGAAGTTGTTTGCAGTGAGGGTGGTGAGACACTGGCACAGGTTGCCCAGGGAGGTTGTGGATGCTCCCTCCCTCAGTCTCTCCTCATCAGATTTATTC
Organism: Ramphastos sulfuratus; assembly: GCA_013399055.1. Lineage (NCBI taxonomy): Eukaryota > Metazoa > Chordata > Aves > Piciformes > Ramphastidae > Ramphastos > Ramphastos sulfuratus. Next base: position 3,957 of record WBNM01038521.1, read on the forward strand.
TACAGACCCTTCCCCAGCTTTGTTGCCCTCCTCTGGACCCCCTCCAGCACCTCCACATCTCTCCTGTATTGCAGTGCCCAAAACTGAACTCAACACTCAAGGTGTGGCCTCACCAGAGCCAAGTCCAAGGGGACAATCACCTCTCTGCTCCTGCTGGCCACAGCATTTTTAACCCAAGCCAGGATGCCATTGGCCTTCTTGGCCACCTGGGCACACTGCTGGCTCCTATTCAGCTCCTGTCTATTACAAACCCCAGATCCCTTTCTGTCAGGCAGCTCTCCAGCCACACTGCCCCAAGCCTGGAGGTGTTAAACCCCAAGCTTAGCTGTAATGTTCAGTGATAATTTTCATAACACAGACATTGGGGTAAGCAGAAGTAGCAGATAAATAAAAGAACTAGCACAGAGAACTTTTACCTGTTAAGCTTTATTCAGGAAACATTTGTAACCCTGGATGTGTTTAAGGGTGGTTTGGATGTGGTCCGTAGGAATATGGTTTAAGGTGAGTCTTGTAGAGTAGGATTATAGGTTGGACTTGGTGATCCTGAGGGGCTTTGCCAACCTGCATGTTGCTGTGATTCTGTAAAGATCATTATATAGCCCTAGATAAATGACACCAACTTCAGCTAATTTTTCTCGATTAAAACACTATTGATGATCTGTGGAAGGAGAGCAGGGACAAACTTTTAGCCTCTTGAGGAAAATCTCATAGTGATGACATGCTACATGGCAGCCCTGATTTCCACATGCGATTCTTTTCTGAGGTCAATGACCTATTTATTCTCCTTTTGGCTCAGAGATGCCAATTTGCAGCTTTCCTCCTATTAGAAATTGTTTATTACAAAGTAATAATAAGAAGAAATTGTATTAAGATAGGCTAATCTCCAATGAGGGTATCAGATGCTGATTTTGATACAGCAATATGACTTGTCAAAGCAAAACTCACGAGGAGCTCAATCTAACTGGATCTAACAACTGCCTAGGGCGACAATTACCAGATAGAAAAGAGGGGCACGAGATGGTCATTGAAAGCAAAAGGGAAGGCAAAAATGATTCAGGTAGGTAACTTTAATTAAATCAAAACAGAATAAAGACAAAGCACAGCTGCATCATGCATATGAATATCAAAATCAGCCATCAGCAACATTTTAATGTAATGAAGTACAACAGCAAGTCGAGTCTGACGATAATTCGGAAGCATCCCTCAAACAAGGTATGACTGCAAGGGTGAGCCAGAAATAACAACCAGAACAAAGCAAGCTCCAGCTCCATGAACAAACACAACTCACTACTGAGTTTATACTCAGCCTGACTCACTATGGAAATCATACTCATAGAATCATAGAATCATAGAATGGTAAGGTTGGAAGCAGACCTCAAGGATCATCCAGTTCCAACTCCCTGCCATAGGCAGGGACACCTCCCACTAGCACAGGTCACTCAAGGCCTCGTCCAACCTGGCCTTGAACACCTCCAGGGAGGGAGCAGCCACAACCTCCCTGGGCAACCTGTGCCAGTGTCTTACCACCCTCACTGCAAAGAACTTCCTCCTAANATGGAACTATCAATTTCAGTGAAGGCTAACTGCTAGAAACCTGGAATGTCACTGTGATGAATCTGGCTCAGATTTACATTTCTTCTCTCTCATCACTGGACATTAAGGATTCATAGCTTATTTGCTTCCTCCTTGGTCAGCATTTTAAGTGGTTATGCAATAGCAGTATGAGTATTTCAGAGACCCTAAGGGTTGGAAGGAACCTTGAAAGTTCATCCAGCCCAACCCCCTTGTCAGAGTAGGATCACCTAACATAGACCACACAGGAAAGCATCCAGGTTGGTTTTGAAGTCTCTGGAGAGGGAGATTCCAGAATGTTCCTGGGCAGCCTGTTCCAGGGCTCTGGCACCCTGACAGTGAAAAGGTTTTTCCTTATGCTCGTGTGGATCTTCCTACGCTTCAGCTTCCACCCATTGCCCCTTGTCCTGTCATTGGACATCACTGAGCAGAGCCTGGCCCTGTCCTCCCAACACTGCCCTTCACATGTTTATAAACATGAAAGAGGTCACCCCTCAGGCTCCTGAGCCCCAGCTCCCTCAGCCTTTCCTCCTAAGGCAGATGTTCCACTCCCTTCAGCATCTTTGTGTCTCTGCGCTGGACTCTTTCAAGCAGTTCCCTGTCCTTGCTGATCTTGGAGGCCCAGATCTGGAATACCTTCCCAGAATTCCAACTTTGCTATTGAATTTGCTTGAGACTCAATTTTATTTTATTTTATTTTTATTTTTCTGCCCTACATTCTTCATAAACTTCTTAGAGATTCCTACCAGAACTTTTTCACACATAGTTGTGCCTTTCGCAATCACTTAGTACTGGCAGATTTCATAGGCATTTCCCATTACTCCTCTTCTACTCCACCGTGAGTACTGTGCCCAGTTCTGGAGCCCCCATTACAAGAGGGCTATGGACATGCTGGAGTGTGTCCAGAGAAAGACCACGAGGATGAGCAGAGGGCTGCAGCTGCTGCTCTCCTATGGAGACAGCCTGAGAGAGTTGGAAGTGTTCAGTTTGGAGGGGAGAAGGTTCCAAGGAGACCTTATTGTGGCCTTTGAGTGTCTGAAGAGGGCTACAAGGAAGCTGGGGAGGGATTTTTTAGGGTGTCAGGTAGTGATAGGACTGGAAGGAATGGAACAAAGCTGGAAATGGGTAGATTCAGATTGGATGTTAGGAAGAAGTTCTTCACCATCAGGGTGGTGAGAACCTGGAAGGAGTTGCCCAGAGAGGTGGTGGAAGCCTCATCCCTGGAGGTGTTTAAGGCCAGGCTGGATGAGGCTGTGGCCAGCCTGATCTAGTGTGAGGTGTCCCTGCCCATTGAAGGGGGGTTGGACCTAGATGATCCTTGTGGTCCTTCCCAGCCCTGACAATTCTATGATTCTATGCCATTAAGCTACCTTTCAATCACATGCACACAATTTTACCTCCCTAATAATTTTATTAGGCAGCTCTCTCACTGCAGTATAAAGACCATGTTGGAAAAAGCTACCACACAGTTCTTAAAATCTATTTAGAATATCTGTGTTGATCATACTGGTTTTTGTTTTTTTTGGTCACTGAAGTGAGGAACATGTCTAATACACAGAGATGAGAGTTATATATGCCTGGAAACACTTGGCATTCTCTTCTTGCATTGTCCTATAGCCTGTAAGGACAAAAATCTATATCAAAACCTTAAAGCCAGGATTCTGTGAATCATAATAAGTAGAAAAAGCAACCTGTCTCTTTACATTTTGTCTTCCTTTTTGAAATTAGAATTGTGCCTGCTTTCTTCAGATCCTTTAGCATTTTCACAGACCTCCACATCAAATAAGTTCCTGGATGAGGTCTCTGAGATTACAGCTCCTTGTTTCTACTGCTTCAGCATCAACACTGCCGACACCTGGTGCTTGTTATTCCTAAGAGTTCTGATTGTCTCTTGAATCTCTTCAAAATTTGGCTCAGCTGCCTGGAAAGTGGCCATTTGTTGTTAGCCTTTTCATTCTCTTTATGGAGCTTGTCTAAGTACTCCTACCATATTTCTGTAATAAAATGATTTTCCACCTCTATCAGACTTTCTCATTATCGATATTCATTCCTTCATGCATTGATACCCTTCTAAAATCCTTGCAGAGCCTCCATAAACTCTATCATCAGGAGCAAACTCCCTGCAATCTCTAAATCCTCTGAACAGGCTCACTCTTGCCTGAGGAACAAACGTGCAGTTTGCCAGTGCTCACCATCACACCATAAAGTGTCTTGTCTCTGGCAGCCCTGAATATAGCATTTGAATTTCCCAGAATATGACATATTGTACCTAGCAAACCAACTGCCCCTATGGAAACTGGGGAGGGAAGCTGATAAAATTGAGCAGACCTACACTTAAGTGAGCTCCTGCAGAAAATCAGTAATGGATATTAAACAGCCATGATCCAGTGGAGGAATTCTTCTCTCACTAATCATTCCCTCTCTGACCTTTTAGGCCTGATGCTCAAAGGAAAGGTATGAAATAGCTCCCAGAGAAACTTTTGGGAAGCAAACTTTCCAATTTCATTGGACACTAAAAAGCTAGCCCTTATAGTTACAAAATTAATAGTAATGATCAACTTTTTTATATCAGCTTCCTCTGATTTCTAGCTAATCATCAGATAATAATTATTTCTGCCTCTTAGCTTGTCATGAAAAGTGTTAATAAAATTCTCCTTAGTACTAATTAACTCTTCTTAGATTTTGTAGCTGAGGGTTGGAACTAGATGATTTTTGAGGTCCCTTCCAACCTAAACTGTTCTATGATTCTATGTGTAATGGTTTTCAACCTGTATTTAGCTTTGCAATTTGTTATTCCTCCTTCTGATCTGAAGGAGCCCCTGCATGACCATGGATAGTCTTTTTGTTTTGACTTCTAGAGGTCATTTACCTCAACACCTTGCTCATGGCAGAGCTAGCTGAAGATAATCAAGTTGATCAGGCATGGTTTTTATCAATGATGATAAAATGATCATCATCAATGATGATCATAAATGGATGAAGGTACCTGCTGCACTCTCAGCAGATTTCAAGATGACAGTTGTGTGGCAGCATTGATCTGCTTGAGGAAGGATCTACAAAGACATTTGGACAGGCTTAAACAATGGGATGAGCTCAGTGTTATGAGGTTCAGAAAGGCAAAGTTCCAGGTCCTGCACTTGGGTCACAACTACCCCATGCAACACTACAGCTTGGTGAAGTGCAGGTGGAAAGCTGCCTGGTGGAAAAGGGCTTGAGTGGGTTGGTCAGCAGATGATGGAATATCAGCCAGAAGTGTGCCCAGGTGGGCAAGGAGGTCAAGAGCATCTTGGTCTGTATAGGAAATAGTCTGACCAGCAGGACTAGGGAAAAGATTTTCCTCTGGACTTGGCACTGGTGAGGCTGGTCCTCAAATACTGGGCTCACTTTTGGGCCCCTCACTATAAGAAAGACATTGAGGTGCTGGAGTGTGTCCAGAGAAGGATGATGAAGCTGGTGAAGGGTTTAGAGTACAAGTCTCATGAGGAATGGCCAAGGGAACTAGAGTTCTTTAGGCTGGAGGAAAGAAGGCTCAGGAGATACCTTCTCACTCTCTACATCTCCTTGAAAGGAGGCTGTAGCAAGCTGGGTGTTGATTTCTTTTCCTAAGTGACAAGCAATAGGACAAGAGGAAATGACCTGAAGTTGCACCAGGAGAGGTTTAGGTCACATTTTAGGAAAAATTTCTTCACTATAAAGAGAAAATTGTAGCATGCTAGGACAAGTTGCCCGGGGGAGTGAAGGAGTCACTACCCCTAGATGTGTTTAAAAGATGTGTAGATGTGGTGCTTGAGGGACATGCTTTAGGGGTGACTTAGTAGTGCTAGATTAACAGTTGGACTTGATGATCTTAGAGGTCTCTTCCAATCAAAACAATTCTGTGCTTCTGTCAGATGTTCCACATGGAAAAGCTGTTGGCTTTTAGCCATATTATAGAATCATTGAATTGTTTTGGTTGGAAAAGATGACAGAGTACAATCATTGACCTAGCATCTGTGGGTTTTTTTCCTGAAGCTTTCTGGAATCTCTCCTTAAAATTGTGCTCTGCTGCAGATCAAAGAAGCCATAACTGAAAACTGATTTTTTTCAGATGTGTTCATTTATGCTGTAGGGCAAATAATTCATAATCTCCCCATAAAAGTATTGAGCTCTTGGGCTATTTAGCTATGAAGAGACCTTCTGATCTCCCAGAGATGCTCAAGATTCTTCTGTGAACCAAGTACAGTTTATCAACATTGCTTTTGAAATGTAGACAGCAGATTGGGACAGTTTGTTCTGGCAGTGCATACACCATTGCCAAACACTGCCAGGTAGTCTATGACACTTTTCCTTGAAAATTCCTAAAGGTGCCATGGTGATGCCTTTCAGTTGATTCAGTCTCAGCTCAGCAGTTCCATGCACTGCAGTTCATGGTGTGATAAAAGGTTCTGACAATTCCTTGTTCATCAAATTGAGTCTTTGATTGGGCTTTAGAAAAATCTCTTCAGCTGCTTTTGCCCAACTTAATAACTTGCCCCACTGGGTTGGTGTTGTCCAGTTACCTATGGGTTTGCTACCTGTTCCTTCAGACTCTGAGTGATCAAAAGCCATCACTGGTGATGATTTATGTTACCTTGCAGGTCAGTGACAGGTCATGGAATCACAGAATGGTTTTGTTTGGAAAAGATCTCTAGGATCATTGTGTGCAACCATCAACCTATGACTACCATGGCCATTAAGCCATGTCCCAAAGTGCCATGCCCACACTTTTCTTGAACAGCCCCAGGGATGGCAACTCCACCACTTCCCTGGGCAGCCTGTTCCATTAAGCCATGTCCTAAAGTGCCATGTCCACACCTTTCTTGACCACCCTCTGGGATGGCAACTCCACCACTTCCCTGGGCAGCCTGTTCCATTAAGCCATGTCCTAAAGTGCCATGTCCACACCTTTCTTGACCACCCTCTGGGATGGCAACTCCACCACTTCCCTGGGCAGCCTATTCCAATGCCTGATCACTCTTTCAGTAAAGAAATTTTTTCCCAATATTATCCAATCTAAACCCTCACTGGCACAATTTCATGCTACTTCCTCTCATCCTATCATTTGTAAACAAGGTGAGGACACAAAACCTTCAAACTGCATAAGCATCTTGGGCAGTTTCTCTTGAGTGGTCACATTTCTTCTCCTCTTCATCCTTTATATCTATCGCAGCACAGCTCAGAATAAAACCCTCAAAGGTAATGAACATTTATTTTAAGTTAAGACTTCCTCAGGCAGTTTGACATTTTATACCTATTTCACATTTATTATTTTTTTTTTCCAACTAAATGAGCACTGCTAATGCAGATATTTTGTGTACTGGAACAGGTCATGTCCCCTCCTGTCACAGTCCACCTTGTTTTGTGATTGTGCACCCTTGGCTGCGTAACGAAGCTATGGCCACTTGTGCATAAAGAAACATAGCTCAGATGAACTGTAAATCTTTGTGCTTTATTGGACAACACTTTTGGAACCTTTCCCTCCCCCTCCCCAACTGAATTATTCAAAAGATCTTTGTAAATGGTGCATAACTTTAAATTGGGCCCATAGACTGTAGATCAGGTAATTGATTCTTCTCCTTACCTTCCTTTGTTACATGCTAACATTATTGCTTTTCCTTTTCTTACTCAAGTTGGGTTTTGTTTTTCTCCTTTGTATTGCTATTATGATGAAAATAATCTAAAAGAAGGTTTAATACCTTAATCTGTTGTTACTTTATGTCTGTTTTTTTTTTCCAGTTCACATTCAGTTACCCTTTCTGATATCTTGCAAGGTCATTTCTTGCTAAATCAGAACACACTTTCAGGTGAAGATGTCTGCTTGGGTTTGGAGAGAGAGTGACATTGATACTGATGTGAGACACATTGAAAGTGATATTAGGGAAGTGATCAAAGCCCACTGGAGAAAATCAGAAAAAGCTAAATTTTGGAAGATTACAGTTTGTTGTTGGCTTCCCATCCCCCATTTTTTTTCCTTTTCATTTTCCTTTATTTCTTTTTGTTTTTAAAATTTTTCTTTTGTTGCCTTTTCCTCTTTTATCTTCCCTTCTTTTCCTTTTCCCCCCTCTTTTCCTTTTTTTCCCACCTCCTCTTTTGTTTTTTTTCTTCCCTTTTTTTGCCCCCCTTTTGCTTTTTTTCCCCCTTTTTTTGTTTTTTCCCCCATCTTTTGTTTTCCCCCCTTTTGTTTTTCCCCTCTGTCTTTATTTCCTTGCCCCATTCTTGTTTTTTCCCCCTCTTAGTTCTTTTTCACTTTCTTTTGTTTTTTCCCCCCTCTTTTGCTTTTTTCCTCCCTCTTTTGTTTTTTCCCTTCTCTTTTGTGGTTTCTCCCCTTTTTTTTTTTTGTTTCTTTTCTTCCCCTCTCTTTTTTTTCTTTCCCCCCCCTCTATTGCTTTTTCCCCCTCCTTTGTTTTTTTTTCCCCTTTTGGCTTTTTTCTTCTCTCTTTTGTTTTATTCTCCCCTCCTTTTTTCTTTCCCCCCCCGCCTTTTC
>WBNM01038521.1:12301-30048 GCA_013399055.1 Ramphastos sulfuratus
TTTCCCCTCCCCCCTTATTTTTTTTTCCTTTTTGTTTCCCCTCTCTTTTCTTTCTTCTCTCCAAGATCATTTCTTCTTAAAGCAGCTTAACATATTAAATTGCAGCTGTTGGCTGTGAGTAGCCTTCTGAAACCACATGGACTGCATCAAAAAGTTTGCTAGCAACATTTGCTTGAAAATGAAGCCCTTGTGAAGTGTCACAGCTGAGCTTCTGTTGAGTTTCTAATGCACAAACCTTTTTGTTGTACACATTGCACGGAAGAAACCTCCACTCTCACCACATGGATCCATCAGTGGTGTAGAGCTGGTGTAAGGCACGAGCAGGTGCTGTGTGTTGGAAACAGAACTTCCTGCTAGGCTGCATTATTCATTATTATTTTTTTCCAACAGGTTTCTGATGTGGAAGTTGCAGAGCTGAATTTCTCTTGAGATAACAATTTAGAATTAAATGGAGACTGGTTGATCAGGGTTGACACAATGTTGTCAACGTGAAATCAAAGTGGGGGCAGTACATTTGCATTTGCTGGCTTTGTGAGATGCTACTAACAGACTGGGGTTGCCTCACTCCCCTAGGAGCAGAAAGAGTTGCAGTTCTGAAATGCTTCTTGAAGAGGTGATTACACCTGCTCCATGTTGTCTGCAAACAGCTTCTGTGCTAGACTAACCTCTAGCTCTTCCCACTGCTCGAGCTGCAGTTCCAGGCTTCTCTCTCATGGATGTTCTATGGGATTAATGAACTACTAAATCTTTATGACTGCTTAAATTCTCATAATTAAACCATTTCCCCATAACTCAGATTGATTAAAAGGGATAAGAGGCAGAGTTTAGTCTTCTGTGAACGTAGCTGATATAATTTGTCAGCTTGCATTATTAGTGTTCTTTGCTTACAAAATGGAAACACAGAGCAGGAATTCAGTATCCAAGTCCTACCTCACCTGAGCAGCACAGAGCCCACAACTTCTTGTGGTTTTGTCTGTGCAGAACATACAGATGCCAAAACTGGCTGCTTGCTTCTTCTCTGTGGATAGTTTGCTGGGTGTATACATTTATATATATATTTTTTTTCTCCTCACAGTATCTCTTGTTAGAAAGGTGCTAAAGTTCTTCTCCATATGACAGACAATTATCAGCTGAACATGTTAATGAATTGTACTTCTGTCTAAAGTATTCTACATCCCTTTGTAGTATCTCTAGTGGTAATGTGTCAGCAGTAATTGTAACTACCCTCCTTGTGAACAGGGGCTGCTCCTTCAGAGATGCATGAGTGGTAGATGGATCTGGTAAAAAGGAGAGAAAGAGACAAAGTTGAGAGGTTGTGAAACATGTGATGAGAAAAACACCAGCTTCTCACTCTGCTAGCCACTGCCAGATGATAAAAAGTTTATTCCCATCCTGAAGGAAAACACTTTCCTTTCCATGAGGAGTGCCAGGGCAGGAGTTTGTGCCTTCAAATGTAGGACTTGGACTGTACACAGCAAGCAGTGGCAGTCGGGGAAGGAAGAAAGGAAATCTCTAACCCACAGGAGAGAACTCATCCTCTGAGGGGGTTGGACTAGATGGTCTTTTGAGGTCCCTTCCAGTCCCTGACATTCTGTGATTCTGTGATTCCTTGAAGAGAATTTTAGTTGTTCTGGCCTAAGGGGCAAGAGGAAGATGGAGAGAAAATGAGATTGAACTTCTGTGCTCTATGGAAAAAAAAAAAAGAGCTTTTCCCCCTCACCCAAAATCCTCCCTTCTAAATATTATTTTCTGAATAGAGGATGGATTAGTCCTTCACTCATATGTTCCCTTCTGCAAAAGGCAGAGGACTGTGTGCAGATCTGGAGCCCCCAGCACAGGAAGGAAGTGTTGGAGCCAGTCCAGAGGAGGGCCACAAAGATGCTCAGAGGGCTGCAGCAGCTCTGCTCTGAGGACAGGCTGAGAGAGTTGGGGCTCTGCAGCCTGGAGAAGAGAAGGCTTCCAGAAGACCTTAGAGTAGCCTTCCAGTATCTGAAGGGGGCTACAGGAAGGCTGGGGAGAGACTATTGACAAGGTCTTGTAATGACAGGACAAGGGGCAATGGGTTTGAACTGGCAGAGGGGAGATTGAAACTGGATGTTAGGAGGAAGTTGGTTCTAGTGAGGGTGATGAGGCACTGGCACAGGTTGCCCAGGGAGGTTGTGGCTGCTCCCTCCCTGGAGGTGTTCAAGGCCAGGTTGGACGAGGCCTTGAGTAACCTGTGCTAGTGGGAGGTGTCCCTGCCTATGGCAGGGGGTTGGAATAGAAACTAACACAAAAGGGAAGTGTGAATATGTTTTCAGGAACTAGTGAAGTATAATGAGAAGGAAAAGCTTTTTCTCCTGATTGTTATTTATGCTATCAACATCCAAGAGCTCTAAGTCAGAAATCAGGACCACATGGGGAGGCTACAATTCAAATATAAGATAAGAGACAACACATGGATGCAGACAGCTAAGGGAGCACAAGGAAACAGTGAGGCAATGCTGGTCAGTATAAGAGAAAATATCTCAGTGCATTATTAGCTTAAACATTTTCTCGTGTTTTTTTGGTAGGCATCACAGCAAGAGAGTTTTAATGAGGGATTTGAAGGAAGATAATGAGGTTGTGTGGCAGATGCTTGGGAAAAAAATCACAGAGGAACTTGTTTAAAAATATCTGACAAATGGCTAATGGAAGCCAACAGTATGGTCTAACTGGAGACAGCACAGTGGAGATGATAAGCAGGACAAAAATGAGAAGGAATTTAAAGGTGAAGCCAAAGAGATGATATTTGATTCTTTAGAAAATCATAAACAGACAGCAGGCAAAGAGACTGACACTTTTGTTCCACCAGATTTGGCTCTTTGGGATCACAGTTCAACAGAGGAGCAGATGTTAAGATAGTGGAGATCTGAGATGGATTGTGACAAATTGGAGGAGGCCTCTGGCATCGTGGGTGAACGCGAACAGGCATTCATTAAAGCTGCTCTGCAGGAACACCTGCAAAATCTAGCCTGAAGTGCATCCACATAGGGCAGTGACTTGTTTATGAAGAGGATTGTGACCTCAGCTTCTCCAGAGGCATGTGAGACCAAGTTTTTATAGGTAAGAAAGGGAAGTATGGTCGGTGTTGAGAGCAAGTTGTGTCAGCAGTGAGGTCTGTCCCTCTTCTCTAATGTTGATAACTAAGAAGCTTCTGTCTGAGTGAGGGGTAATAAAAAATGTTAAAAATCTATACACATGCATACAAATGCATACAAAATGGCCATTTGAGTAGTTACAGTGGCAGAAACTTACTTCTGTCTGTGCCTGTTGAACAGATATGTATTTCATCCCATTTGAACACAAGCTTTGAATTTTAAATAATCCTCCCNTCACAAGCTTTAACTGGCTACTTTGAATTTTAAATAATCCTCCCCCTTAAAAGTTCTGGTGCAAGAGTGGCTGTATCAAAAAGCTTGCAAAAAAAAGAGGTTAGGTTACCTGAAAATCAAGGGATTAATACAGATGATCAAGGCAATTACTACATGCCACAGTTGAGACCAAGGAGTTAATGGGAGATTTGGACAAAAACAGTGCATATCATAGGTTTCTTCTTCTATAAAGGATAAAGATGAAGACAAATATGTGCTCTTAGTGGGAAGCTTAAGCCTGTAGAAAGAATCATAGAATCATAGAATGGTAAGGTTGGAAGGGACCTCAAGGATCATCTAGTTCCAACCCCCTGCCATAGGCAGGGACACCTCCCACTAGCACAGGTCACTCAAGGCCTCATCCAACCTGGCCTTGAACACCTTCAGGGAGGGAGCAGCCACAACCTCCCTGGGCAACCTGTTCCAGTGCCTCATCACCCTCACTGTAAAGAACTTCCTCCTAACATCCAGTCTAAATCTTCCCTCTGCCAGTTCAAACCCATTGCCCCTTGTCCTGTCATTGCAAGACCTTGTCAATAGTCCCTCCCAGCCTTCCTGTAGGCCCCCTTCAGAATCTGGAAGGCTAATCAACATAGGAGAAGTTGTGCTGAGCTGTTTGGTGCTTTGCATGAGAAGTGCTTTGCATGAGAAGCCCACAGGTAGCAGGAGTAAGAAACTGGCATAATTAATGGACAGAACTTCTAGATGTGAAATTAATGATCTGCCTTAAGATCCACAAGAGGCATGTCACAAGCTGACAGATGCTGGGAATGGATGTAAATTTCCTGCAAGAGGAAAAAGAAATACTGAGGGAAATCAAGACCATACCTGAACAGATGATCAGGATATTAGAACATCTAACGACTAGCAAAGCTCCAGGGGCAGATGGAGTCTGTCCCAGAGATGAGAGACACAAGGATCAGACCAGACACAGCCAAAATCCTCTTATAATAGAGGGAGAATTTTGGTGGACTTCAAAGTGGTGACTAGAAACTGGGAGACAGGAAATTACTGCTATTGAAGCATGACTTCTGCTCTTGGGGGATACCAAAAGCTAATCACTCACTTTCAGAAAGGTGTTATTTGGTTACAGACAGCACTCAGGAAAGGAAGATGTTTAATTGTTTTAAATAGTGGTCTACCTCAATTAGATTAAAAGTTGACTAAGGAGAGAGATTAAAAGTAACTAAGGAGAGAGAGAGAAGGATATAAGTGTTGATAATTTTTAAAAGCTTCATCCATAGCCCAGTCTAAAAGGCAGAGCAGGCTCTTAAAATCTTCTATAGGCAGCCAACACCTCTTTGCATGTATATGTCCCTGGAATTTCATTCTCAGAGATTCTTCACAATATCTTCTGAGGTTTCAGTGGTACCAAGAAAGCTCTGCACCCATCAGACCCACAAGAGAGCTGTTCCCAGTTTAGGTTAAATACTGCCCAGCGTTAGCTGTAACAACCACTGAAAAGTTCACCTTACTCAGCTGAGGGAAGGTGATTAACTTCAGGAGAGGAGAGAGTCCTGGAGTTATCAAACAATGGCAAACACAAATTAAGGAGAATTACTTCAGCCTTTTTGAGAGGATCAGCACAATGCAAAATTTCATTTGGTAGAGCAAAGCAAAGAAAGAGAAACATAAGTGAGTGAAATGATGAGAAGTAAAGATTTGCAGCTCTGGAGATCATAGCATTAGAATACAAGTGAGCAAAATAATTCATACTTGCTCAGGAAGATGGTTCAGAGAACTGGTTGGTACATATGAGGTAGAAAAATTCAACCAGGAGGATGATCTAGAGGAAAGAATGGTAGGCATTACATTTTTCTACCTTGTGTATTGTACCAGCAAACAAATCAAACAACATCAAGGATAGATAAATGTAGCTATTGACTATAGATGATTTTACATCCTATGAAACCATCACAACTTCTAGGATGCAAAAACTCCATTGTCTGTCTAATTTTATGCATTCTAACTACTACCTCAATACATAGAGAATATCCATAACAAAATACATGAGTTAATAATCATAGCATCATAGAATGAGTTAGGTTGGAAGGGACCTCAAAGCTAATCCAGTTTCAACCCCCACCATAGGCAGGGACACCTCTCACTAGAACAGGTCACTCAAGGCCTCATCCAACCTGGCCTTGAATACCTCCAGGGAGGTTGTGNATAGACAGATGGATTAGATAGATAAATAGATAGTTAGATTAGATAGATAGATTAGATAGATAGACAGATAAATAGATAGATAGAGGTATAGATCATATCAAAATCTGAAAAGGAAACCATGGATCTGTGTTTATTGAAGCCACAACATTTATTTCTAAAATGGAAAAAAAAAAAACAAACCCAATTGTTAGTCAAAAAACCCAAACTTGTAGATGACCAAAATTCCATTAGTTCCATAATTAATTTGGCATCAATCTGCTCTCTTAAACACAAACCTGGTTGCTGCAATCTAGCAACTGTGGTATGTCTATGAATATAACTTCCCAGATTTTCTTGGCTAGGAGAAATGTTAAGATTGTATTTTTTACCCTCTCTGTTTTTTCTAGTGAAAAATCTCTCCACAAGTCCTACAGCCCTAAACGGTGCTGATTAATGACTTGAGACCAAAGCCTATCAAAGTCAATGGAAAGACTTCATTGCCTTTTTGATCAATCCCATCTGTCCTCTGGCGTTTTGGGTTGTGACTTTTCCACTTGGTAGGAAATGATTTCAGTTGTTTCCTCTTTACAGACTGGGGGAGATTTACTTTTAATCAGACTTCACTCTATGAAGAATTTGTTTCTCAGAAAACACAAGTTGAGTTTTCAGAGCCAGAGAAGAGTTTTAGGAATCTAGGGGAGGAGGAGGAGGAGGAGGAGGAGGAGGAGGAGGAATGACCTTGCTGGATGTCTCAGAGAATTTGTGTGAGAGCAAGCTGAAAGGTCTTGTTTCATTGTGCCATTGGAAATTAGGAAAATGCCTTTACTGCAAGAGTGGTCAGGCATTGGAATAGGTTGCTCAGGGAGGTGGTGGAGTTGCTGTTCCTGGAGGTGTTAAAAAAAAAATGTGTAGACTTGGCACTTTGAAACATGGCTTGGTGGGTATGGTGCTGTTGGGTGGGTGCTTGGGCTAGATCACAGAATCACAGAGTATCAGGATCACAGAATCACAGAGTATCAGAATCACAGAATCATTGAATCATAGAATCACAGAATCACAGAGTATCAGAATGACAGAGTATCAGAATCAGTGAATCATAGAATCACAGAATCAGAGTATCAGAATCACAGAATCACAGAGTATCAGAATCACAGAATCATTGAATCATAGAATCACAGAGTATCAGAATCAGTGAATCATAGAATCACAGAATCACAAAGTATCAGAATCACAGAATCAAAGAATCGTAGAATCACAGAATCACAGAGTATCAGAACCATAGAGTATCAGAATCACAGAATCACAGAATGTCAGGGGCTGGAAGGGACCTCAAAAGCTCATCCAGTCTAACCCTCCTGCCAAAGCAGGATCACCTAGAGCAGATCACACAGGAACACATTCAGGCAGGGCTTGAATATCTCCAGAGAGGGAAACTCCACAACCCCCCTGGGCAGCCTGTTCCAGTGCTCTGTCACACTCACAGGGAAAAAAATTCCTCCTCATGTTTAAATGAAACTTCCTGTGCCTCAGCTTCCACCCATTGCCTCTTGTCCTGGCAGTGGGCATCACCCAGCAGAGCCTGGCTCCAGCCTCCTGGCACTCACCTTTTTCATATTTATAACCATGACTGAGGTCTTTTCCAGCTGAAACAAATCTATGGTTCTATGACTTCCTGATCCACAGTTCTGAAATCTGAGAGACTAAACTGGGAGGATACAGACCTTCCCAGGGAGGACTGGTCATTTATCACAACCCCCAAAATCATCATCATAGAATATCATAGAATGGTAAGGTTGGAAAGGATAGAATCATAGAATCATAGAATGGTAAGGTTGGAAAGGATAGAATCATAGAATCATAGAATGGTAAGGTTGGAAAGGATAGAATCATAGAATCATAGAATAGTAAGGTTGGAAGGAGACCTCAAGGATCACCTAGTTCCAACCCTCTGCCATAGGCAGGGACACCTCCCACTAGCACAGGTCACTCAAGGCCTCGTCCAACCTGGCTTTGAACACCTCCAGGGAGGGAGCAGCCACAACCTCCCTGGGCATCAAAGATCTCAAAGATCATCTAGTTCCAACCCCCTGCCATAGGCAGGGACACCTCCCACTGGTAAAAAATCTACAGCATCAGTGGGAACCACTGAGGAAATTACTTTATATTGGGTTGGGGTTTTTGTTTTGATGATTAACAGGCTGGGAATGCTGTGGTGGGTTGGTGGTGAGAGTGCAGAAAGTCTCCCCATTAAGGAAGTAATTTTTTTCCCAGAAAAAAAAGCAAGCTTATAAAATTCTGTTATGTTGCCATCATTTAGCATTCCTGGTATAAACATTTCTGCTTCTGCTGCTAAGTAATAGTAGCTTCTTAGACTGCAGAGATACTTTTTGCAGTCTCATTGTCATTGCAAACATCAACTGATCGGCGATGCCAGGTCTGCACCCTTTAAATCTTCCAAGTCAGACCTGCTTAGTTTGCTGACAAAAAGAAATGTCCCCATTCAGCACTGCAGAGTCAATAAAAATGGAGCTGTGGCAGAACAAGGTGCATTCTCTTCTCCCTGATGTGCCATAATCATCAAATTGTAAGCTAGGACACAATTCCAGAAATAATATTGCACATAACACTTGATGTATGAAGCAGAAAGAACAGAGTTAATTTGGAGATGTGAATTGGAGCTTTCATGTCCATCAGACAGGAAAATCTGGTTTTGACTGAAAACTGAGAATATTTTAAATGGAAGCCACTGGTGGGAAATGCATATGGAATGCAAAAAAGGGTTTGGATGATCAATTTTCTTCTTAGCTCTTCCTGTCAGCTTTACTGGGACTTTGGGTTCATTTCCTTGCTGCTCTTCCTTGTACATTCCTCTGACTGTAAATTTTCTCATGGCTTCTCACTTTTGCACACATTTTCCACTTCGTGCTGTGCAAGAAATGGCACCTTTTAAGTGTCTCAATATAGGGGTTACCATCCCAAAGTGTGTAACACTTCCCTTGTGATACTGCATTTGTGATTCTTTCTCCTTGGGTCCCTCCTCAGAGCAACAGCTACTCAGGACAACATTTAAACACTCAATTTAGCCTTTGATTTTAAAGTATCCTCAGAAGCTACCTTAAGCTGCATCCCTGCTGGCCAGATAATGCTATTTTGGTATGGAGGGAACTTATGCAATGGAAGTTAAGGTGGGGGCTTGAGTATTCTGTAATCTCTGCTCTTGTTTTGCCTCTGTGATTACCTTTTGTTGCTGTTTATGCACAAGTGGCCTTATGATAGAATCATAGAATCACCCAGGTTGGAAAGGACTTATAAAGGTCATCCAGTCCAACCTCCTTGCAGTCAGCAGAGACATCCTCAACTAGATCAGGTTACCCAGAGCCCTGTCAAGCTTCACTTTGAATATCTGCAGGGATGGGGCTTCAACCACCTCTCTGGGCAACCTATTCCAGTGTTTAGCCACCATTATTGTAAAGAACTTTCTCCTATCATCCAATCTAAGTCTACTCTTCTCTAATTTAAAACCATTGCCCCTTGCCCTATCACTGCAGGCTTCTCTAAACAGTCCCTCTACAGCTTTCTTGTAGCCGCCATCAAGTATGGCAGGCTGCTATTAGGTCTCNGGTCTCCCCTCAGCCTCCTCTGTTTCACACTACCCATCCCCAGCTCCCTCAGTCATTCCTCATAAGATTTAGCTGAATCTTTTATGACTACTTAAGTATCAATGTGATCACAGTAGGTCACAGCTGGGAGTGAACCTTGCATACAGCCACATGTCTTTGCTAATCAGACATTCATACCAAGGTAAGTCTTAACTGGTACTTCACTCTTAGCAGATGGCAGGACTGAGCCCTGGCTGAATGGCTTTGCTACCCTAATATCAGCTACCCTCACATTTTCCAGGAAAAGGCTGTTCTTGGAGGTTAAAGAGGGTATTTTAAAAATGTTCTTATCCAGCAGCAGACCTCAGAGCGGAGAAGAGATATTTTTTTTTGACAAAGCTGCTCTGTGTCATGACTGAGGGGATTCACAGGAGCTGGCTTGGTGAGCTTCAGTTTAAAATCCTGGTCCAGAAGAAGCTTATTTATCACAAATGAATAAATGAAGAAAACTTTTAGGTGCAGGGGCAAGTAGTGAGTAGCATGCCCATCTCTTTTTACACAGCTGGCTATATATTTTTTTTTTTTTGTTCTTCCTCTCCAAATCTACTTAAATGTTGGTCATAAACCTTGGCTGCATTTTAATATTGGCTGTGTACTTGTGATCTTTCTCTACTGATGCTTAAAAAGGGCACTGACTCTCCCTTTTATTTGATTTCTGTCTGCAGTTATAAAATTAATCTCCCAGCCTCATGCTGCAATGAGCTGTGTCAGTGGAAGAGAGATAAGTTTCATATTTTTGCTCTTTGCTTTAAAACTTCTTCCTAAAGTTACAAGTTTAGCACATTTACTTTCCCTTTTCAAGTTTAACAAAGCTTTTGTCTTTTTAATTTTTTTTTTCTCCTGCATTTCTATTTTATCCATGTCATTTGGGTTCTTTTGTTTTATACTTCACATTTTTTTCCACACTCTCTTTTTTTTTTTTTTCCCTCCCCTCCTTCAAGCCTAGTGTATAGTCTCTGACAGGATTCTTTCTATGCTATCTGCCAAAACATCTGTTCCTTTTCTGAATAAAAAGAGCTTGCTTCTCCAGAAAGTGTCACACGGGTCCACACCAACTATAAACCTTCATTTCTCTCTTCTGCTTCTCCAGTGATGGAGCAGAGCTGAGAAGCTTTGTACTCTTGTCTGCCTTGTCTCATTTTTCATTATGTCCACTTCAGGGTGGTGAGGGGAAAAGAAATCACAGTTTCAATATGCACAGTTCCTTCCAAAATATGCTATTAGCTATTTGTTCTTTTTGTTTTTAATCTTGCAATTATCTCTTGCATTTATGATATGAATTTTGGTTTACCATTTATTCCACTTATATTCTATGGCCTGCTCTTTTCTTCTAGGGCCACATTTGTATTTATACCAAAAAGGCAACCTAACTGCCCTTAATTTCTATAGAATCATAGAATCACAAGAATGGTTTAGGTTGGAAGGGACCTGAAAGCTCATCCAGTCCCAACCCCCCGCATTAGACAGGGACACCTCCCNTCTTGGATTGATTTTTTGGTGATGCTTGGATTTGATTTTTGCAGTCCAAGTGGCATTCAGAGCCATTTTGGGTTCTCTTGAGGAAGTTGTGGAACTTTCCATTGTTTGATTTTGCCCTTTGTCATTTTTAATGGTGATGAATATGTAGTAGAGAGGCTTGGTTCTGTTGTAAAGCTCTTTAAGGAAAAGTGCTGTGTTTGAACAGGATATTATTATTATTTTTGTATTTTTCCCCACCTTATAATAAAGTGGATTTAAATCCATATTTTTTCATGTTACATTTTAAAAAATACTCAATGCTAGCAATGAGTCATTTAAATATTTTCCACAATTACAGAAATAACATAAAAAAACCAATAAATATTTTCAAAGCAAAGGGAAAAAAATATGTTTTTTATATGTATTTGTCTATGGCATAATTTGCTGTTGATGTGTTGCTGGGATAATTTTCTTTTGACTGCATTAATAATTAAGAGGCTTTGCAGGTGAACAGTGTTAAGTGCCTGTAAACATCTGAGCCTTAGAGTGGTGGTAAAAAATGAGGCAACAATAGACTGAAAAATCCCCCCTGGAGTAACTTTAGCTCTTTCCCTATTTCAGTCCCCTGAAGTGTTAATTAAATTTCACCAAAATGAATGAGTGATTTTTTTGCTTGTTTTGTTTTGTTTTTTCAATCTGCCAAAAGTTTCTTCATCCTCTTCCCAGCAAAACTGCTTATTTATATTGTAGGGTTTGTAGCATTTACTTAGGGGTTTGCAGTGGCAGTCTGGTATGGGGATGGGGGAAATGCATCCTGCTCCATTGTTCCCTCTCCCTGCTAGACACAAAGAGAGTTCCTCCAGGTGGCTGAGATTTGATAAATGCTGGAAAGCTGTGTAAAGAGAATGGCTAAGGAAATTGAATTCAGCTCCTCTTCATGGCTCGATTCCCCCCTCTGGAACAGGTGGCCTGGCATGCTGGCCACAAGTTCCTGTTGACTGAGTCCATCCAATACCTCAGTCCCCTTGTGCAGGGGATTTGTCTGTGCAAACTGGCAAGCTGCCTTTCCTGGAGGAGCTGCATCAACAGAAAGAGGGTTGGGAATGGCTCAAAAGTCCTGAGTCTTTTCATGGCTCTTGCTGGGGTTTTTTTTTTTTCCCCTAGTTCTTTGAAGTGCTTAAGGGAGACCAGTGTGTGATCTCTAATGTCAAAGTCTGAAAATTCCTAGTCAAGGAAATATTTCCAACACATCACAAAGACTTGTAAGAGTGTTTGTTTGCTTGTTTTCCTTTCTTGGTTTAAATTGGGCAAAATAGAAATGTAAAAATACATTTATATATATCTCTATATCTCTCTATCTCTCTATATCTGTATATCTATATCTATATATCTATCTCTCTATAACTATCTCTCTATATCTATATCTATATCTATCTATATCTATCTATATCTATATCTCTCTATATATCTATATCTTTATCTATCTATCTCTTTATCTATCTATCTATATCTATCTCTCTCTATATATCTCTCTCTATATCTATATCTATATCTCTGTATCTCTATATCTATATCTATATATCTGTGCTGGTTTGAGCACAAACCATCACAATATCTATGTCTATCTATCTATATATCTGTATATCAATATCAATATCTATATCTATCTCTCTATCTCTATATCTCTATCTATATTTCTATCTATATCTGTATCTACATCTCTATATATCTATATATCTCTATCTCTATCTCTATATCTATACCTATATCTATATCTATACCTATGTATCTATCTATCTCTATCTCTATCTCTATCTCTATCTCTATCTCTATCTCTATCTCTATCTCTATCTATCTATTTATTTTATTTTTTAACCAATGTGAGCCTGCCCCAGTGTGACCAAGACAGCAGGAAAGGGAAAATGTTCTCACCCTTAACAAATACTAATTACTCAATTTACTAAGTTGATACTGCCCTGTGGAGCAGATTAGGACTTCTACCATGGCAGTGTAGTTTTGAAGTAACTCCACTGAAATGCAGTCATGACATACTATAACCTGGGTTTATTCTGTACTAAGAAAGTGGTGGTCACCCAGAGAGGATGTGGAGTCTCCATCTCTGGAGGCATTCAAACTCATGTTCTGCTGTGATTTTACTCTAGGTGATCCTGCTCTAGCAGGGGGGGTTTGCTAGGTGGTCTTCAGAGGTTACTTCCAACCCCTAGCAGTTGGGGTTCTGTGAGATGCAACCTGAGTGGCAGGCAGCCCACCAAACTGGGAGATACCTTTCATACATCCCTCTGTGCCAACTACCTGTTCGCCTCCAAAGACATTGTGCAACTGGATGCATGAAGGCTGAATTCAGTTCATACAGGACATTACCCACTCCAGTGAACACACAAAACTACTGTGATTTGTATGTATTTGCTTTGGAAGATTTGCATTTTGTTTCAGTGGATAAAAATGAAGAAAATTAGGGCTCTGCCAATACCTTGCAATAAATAGAGTTCGGATCTCTGAGCTGGAACTGTGCAAGCTACCTCCTGAAGCAGAAAGCNTTAGCAGTCTATGATTCCACATGCTTCTGTGAGATGCAACCTGAGTGGCAGGCAGCCCACCAAACTGGGAGATACCTTTCATACATCCCTCTGTGCCAACTACCTGTTCGCCTCCAAAGACATTGTGCAACTGGATGCATGAAGGCTGAATTCAGTTCATACAGGACATTACCCACTCCAGTGAACACACAAAACTACTGTGATTTGTATGTATTTGCTTTGGAAGATTTGCATTTTGTTTCAGTGGATAAAAATGAAGAAAATTAGGGCTCTGCCAATACCTTGCAATAAATAGAGTTCGGATCTCTGAGCTGGAACTGTGCAAGCTACCTCCTGAAGCAGAAAGCACAGAGCTGTGTCACCTCAACAGGATGCTCAAGTTAATAAGCTTTGATAATAGGTGGATCTAATTAGCAAGCATCATGTCATAGTATCACAGAATCAGTATGGTTGGAAAAGAACAACCCCAGGCATCAGGGTAGGCCAACTGACCTGTTGGAAGGCAGTGAAGGGGAAAACGAACTGGGGGTCCTGGTGGGTGGGAGGTTGACCATGAGCCAGCAATGTGCTCTTGTGGCCAGGAGGGCCAATGCCATTCTGGAGTGAATTAGAAGGGCTGTGGTTAGTAGGCTGAGACCAGTTCTCCTGCTCCTCTACTCTGCAATGGTGAGGCTGCATCTGGAGTAGTGTCCAGTTCTGGGCCCCCCCAGCCCAAGAAGGACCTCAGGGAACTGCTTGAGAGAGTCCAGCGCAGAGCCACAAAGATGATGAAGGGAGTAGAACATCTTCCTTATCAGGAGAGCCTGAGGGAGCTGGGGCTGTGCTGCTTGGGGAAAAGGAGACTGAGAGGTGACCTCAGTCATGTTTATAAAGATGTAAAGGGTGAGTGCCAAAAGCATGGAGTCAGGCTTTGCTTGGTGATTCCCAATGACAGGTCAAGGGGCAATGGGTGGAAATTGAGGCATAGGCAGTTCCAGGTAAACTTGAGGAAGTATTTTTTTCACTGTGGGGGTGACAGAGCACTGGAACAGGTTGCCCAGGGGGATTGTGAAGTCTTCCTCTTTGAGGATGGATATTCAAAACCTGCCTGAATGTGTTCCTGTGTGACCTGCTCTAGGTGATCCTGCTCTGGCAGGGGGGTTGGACTGGATGAGCTTTTGAGGTCCCTTCCAGCCCCTGACATTCTGTGATTCTATAATTCTGTGAAAAGACCTCTTAAGACCATCAGGTCCAACAAGTCCACACAGTTTATCTGCTTTGAGGACCCTTGCTGGTGTTTCTGTCTGAGATATGAACCAACACCTGTCTCAGGGCAGCAGGCCCTTCATTCCAGTTTGCAGTGATGATATGTTCTAAACAGCACAGTAAAATCAATGTAAGCTGTGTACAGAAGCCTTCAACAGGCAGGTCTAAAGCAGAGACCTGGTTCTGAGCTTAGTTACAAATATGATCTTAAATCTTGTCAAAAAAACCAACACATTTTGACATACCCAAGTAAAGAGGCAGGGAAATTCATATCAGTTTAATGCCATTTTAATCTGGCAGCCCCTGTGCAAGTACAACTCCATCCTCTTCCAGCTTTGTGCTTTGCAGCAAGACTTGAGTGCATAGTAGACCACACTGCCTCTGTGTTTCTCCTCTCTCAGTTAGTAAATGTTAGTCTGAAATAGAATAGAATGTAAATAAATAAATAATAATAAAAAAATATATATATCCAGGAAAAAGATTAGGTCTGGAGAGAAGGAAGAGACTAAACAAAGCTTCTTCAGAAGCAAGATTTTTATTCAGAAGGAGGAAAAAAAAAAGCAAAGGAAATGCTCTTCATGCTGTGGCTTGAAATTTGAGGAAGGGGAAAACCTTTTGTCCATCTCTTTGCTGTATGATCCTTTTATTTTTTTTTTACAGTGAAATTCAATGCAGCTGGGCTGGAATTATCTTACCATCTAGGATAAGATTTTGAAAGAAGCCAAAACTAACAGATTTTTACCCAGTGTCTTAGGAATTCTAATTGTCAGGATTTGGGCATTATTTAGGAGCAACCTGGCAGTGCAGGAGCATGAGTCTGCAAGATCTTCTTGGCTGCAAGATCTTTTTTTTTTTTTTTTTTTTGGCTGAGGATGCTTTTTGATTTGTGTAGAATCACCTAGAGCTTGGCAGATATTTTTAATGTCTCTAGTTAGACAGTTTCATCTATACTTCATTTGGAAAGTATGGCCAAAGCTGCAATTAACATTGTCAATTCTGGACACGTTCTTGAGGATGGTGGTGGTTAAAACTAGTGTTGATCAGAGTGGGGGGGGTCAAGCTGCATGCCTCAGGGGCTCTGTAGTGTACTTCAGAGTCCCTCAATAGGGATTAGCAATTAAATTACTAGTTCAAATCTGGGAAAGGTCAAGAGTGATTAACACTCTTCTGTTCCATTAGGTAGTGAGAAACAGATGCAAAATGTAGTGATCAAAATCCAATTGCTAGCAGATACTTTACATTGTGGCCACCAAACTCCTAATGACCCCTTGCTGGCAATCAGAAAAGGATGGGCAGGAATTGAAGTGGCACAGAGAGAGCCATGCAGCCCTTCCTGCCACTACCCAATCCAAAAACCACTACCATTTTCAGACTGAAGGACAAGCTGGACTACTGCAGTCTCTCTGTCTGAGCATTTTGTGCTCACAAGGTGCATTTGAAATTCTTTTATTCTGAGTGATAGCAAAGCATATTTTGGACTGCAGGACTTTCAAGTGCTCTGAAGGCAGAGGAACTTGTAATTTCAAACTAAGAGATCATTTTAAATACATGTGGCCAATGCTCTGATGGATTAATCCAGCAGGGATCTGCTGAAAAAAAAAATAGTTAAGTGGAGCTGTCAAAGGATCTGATTCTGCAGTATTCAAAAGACTGGAAAATGCACAAGTAGTATAACAGAAGTAAATTATGTGCATTAGATATACAAAACCTGCCTTTCTGCTCCTTCTTGGGCATTAAACAGGTTAAAATTGTGCTGGGTTTAAATTGGCAAAGGAGAGATTGAAACTGGATGTTAGGAAGAAGTTCTTGGCAGTGGGGGTGGTGAGACACTGGCACAGGTTGCCCAGGGAGGTTGTGGAGCGCAGAAGGACAGAAGGTGATCTTTGATCACAGTCTGTGCTTCTGTGCTCCACAACCTCCCTGGAGGTGTTCAAGACCAGGTTGGATGGGGCCTTGAGTCACCTGTTCTAGTGGGAGGTGTCCCTGCCTATGGCAGCTTTGAGGTCCCTTCCAACCTAAACCATTCTATGATTCTATGAAATTAGGATTAGGTGAAAGCATGAATGCTAAAGGCTCAGAAGGAGCAGTTAGGGTTTTGGGTTGGGGTTTAGGCTTCAAGCATTTGCTTAGGGTTACTACACTGATACAGCAAAACTGTAAATCCCCAAGCTTGCTGTTCTCATACCATCCTGCAACTGGTGAGCAACAGAATGTCTTTCTTGTAAGCATGATGTCTTTTAGACCAAATCTGTGTATATGCTGCTCTCTATGGAAAAAAAAACTGCTCTGAAATCACCAGCAAATCTATTCTATTAATTCATCCAGGATATTCCTAGATCCCACTGGCTGAAAACATTTCCATGTTTTAGCAATAAAGACTGCAAGATGAATGCACAAAATAAGAGCCAGTGGATGGATAAAATACCAAAAGGCTCTTGTAACGAGTACCAAGTGGACTTTTCTTGCAGCCCTACAGTCTTAACTATCTACACAGCAAACTGAGAAAGATAGCATTCTAAAAAACTAAAAGCTTGACTAAAGTGAGTTGTTTCTGGTTTGCAGTGAGCTTATAAAAATTAGATCAAGTGGATGTTATTAAGTCGCAGCACTGAAATATATTCTCATCTTCGCTAGGTTGGGTGAATAAGTTTATGGGCTACTCAGAGCAACTGTTGACTGACAGCTGAAGGAGAAGAGGGGAATTGAGTGCCTCATATTTTGGAAAGAAGATTATATTACTGTATGATTTTTATGTGATTACTTTCACTGTGATTTGTTTTTTTGTCAGAGGAACAAGTCAAACATTTCTCACTGCTGAGGGATGATGTCCCTGCTCCCGGAGAACACTGAGACCTCTTAATGCTCTGTGAGAGGGTTTTAGATCTCTTGATCACAGAATCACAGAACAATCAGGTTGGCAAAGCCCCTCAGGATCACCAAGTCCAACCTAGAACCCTACTCTACAAGATTCACCTTAAACCATAGCCCTAAGCACCACATCCAAACCACCCTTAAACATATAATGACCCTTAAACATATAACGACCCTTAGACACATCGATGCCATGGACTCAGTGAATTCAGCAACACAACTCAGCTGAGCTGACTTTGCTTCCTTTTTCAAACAGCTGGTGGCATTTTCTACCTCATCCTGTTGCTGGAATCAACCTTTTGTCAGGCATCTTGAGTATGACATCAGAAAGGGAAGTCCAGAGATTGGTCCTAATCCTTAGCTCTGCAGTTGAATTAGGACCAATATAGAATCATAGAATCATAGAATGGAAAGGT
>WBNM01038522.1:0-23762 GCA_013399055.1 Ramphastos sulfuratus
GTTTAGGCCTACCACAACAGGCTTGTATTGATTCTGCTTCTAAAAGTAACTGGTGTTAGGTGGGCACTTAGGCTTTCACTTATACAGCAAGGATCCAAACCTGTTACACCAAAATGTGTGGGATGCTCTCCACTTATTTCAATTGGACAGAGCAGCTGCTTTGTATTCAACCACAATTTTTATGCAAACCAAGGAAAAATTCATTCATTTTGCTTAAAAAAAAATCTCACACAGTTCTATCCTTCATCCTTACTGTACCTCCTTCCAGTTAATGCAGGTTAAGGTAAAATAAATAAGAGTTTATTCAATTCTAATTGGGCAACATAGAGATTACAAGGCAGAACACTAAAGAGGCATGTGTGCCTTTTGATTTTACTTTTCAGGACATTTCTCATTCCAGTGGGGCTAGCTTCTGAAAACAACCTGACCTCATTCAATTTTCTAAATTAGTTAGTTCCTCATAGGGTCAGGCTGTTTCAAAACTGTGAAAACACCAGTGAGGTGAGTTTCATGTGCCCTATTTGAACATTTTATTTCTTGTTTCTTTTTTTTTTTTCTGTCTTCTGAATATTTCTGTCTTGCATTTGCATGTGTGAACTGCACAATTTTGTTCACCTGACCTCCCACCCCACAGACTGTCTCTAATTCAAGCCGTTTAAATGCAAGTGGCTTTTAAAGACAGGTCTAATCAGTGTTTCCCTTGGTAATGAAACCAAATGAGTTTTCCTCAGGTTTACAATTCCATCCAATTATTTCACAGATCTTTATTTAATTCCTCTGAAGTGGAACAATCAGAAGAAATAGGCCAGAGCTACAGTTCAAACAGGAAATTATGATTCCTCAACCTGAAGAAAATGAGATTTTATAAGGTTGTTATATATGTGTATATGTATGTATGTGTGTATGCAAGCATGCATATATGTTTAAGGGCTTATTATTCTGTCATTCATCCTGGTGGTGTTTTATTGCAGAGCAAAGCAGTCTTGAGGGAACAATTAGCAAACTGTCAATGGCCCTCACAGCAGAACCACAGAGCCAAAACCTCAGATACTATAAATATGCTCAGCTCTGTTGATTGGCTTGGACCTACACCATTATAGGGCAGCTGAGGATTTGAAGTTCACTGGAGTGAAAGGATGAAGTATCACTTCTTGAATAATATCATTGCATATGCTATCATTCACCACCTAACAGATTCAGAATGAGACTTCTCATAGCGCCACTAAACACTTACTCCTTTTTGACAGCAAAGGATGATTAGTACAGAATTTCCTCTTTGACTATTGACTACCTCCCCCATAGAACCTGGCTCTCTATTTTGCTTATTCATTATAACAACAGATGGTCTGTTGACCTTGACTTCTTGAACAACTGATACTTATATTCAGACCACAAATGCCAGGAATTGGCCTCAAGATGTGGAAGGACAGGTCCAACATAATGTCTGCTCCAGCTTGGGCCTGATTCCAGTCAATAAAATCAGAGAAACTGAACTCTGTGTGAATGATCTGAGCCCAAGCTAGCAGAGAGCAGAGCAGATTTACAGAAGTTCAGAACTGGCTTGATCCTCTTCTCAGTTCTACCTTTTGCCTGACAGACTAGACATACTTGAAAATGCTGTTCTGCTGTTAGATTCCAGCAAATGGTGAGTTTTGAATAATTCCAATCCATCATGGGCTTTGAATTTCATGCTATGATTTCAAGACTCTGAAAACCTGGAATTAACTCTTGTTTTCCTACTGCATTTGAGTGAAGTTATTGCTGCATCATCTTTTATTTATTTAAGTATTTGCTTACTTACTTATTTCTCAGAGGTCACTAATGATTAGCCTGAAATCTCAGAATCCAGCTTGTCCTGAAGTTAAAGGGAGCTTCAGCTTGACAGACTGGCTGGAGGAATGGAAAGCAACCTGGAAAAGATATCTGCAAAATTATTTACTTCTCAGATGATTGTTAGAGCACATTTTATAAAAAGCACAATTTATGGACTCAAAAACTGGTTTTTTTTCCCCCCAGTTTTGGTGTATTTTTGTTTTTAAAGAAAATAGTTCAAGATTATGTGTCATTTTTATGGTCATGTAATGATTGTGGAATTGGCAGTATTTCTCTAACTCATGATCACCTAAAGAATACAATAGAGCAGATCTATTTAAAGACCACAGCAGGACATGAGAGGCAATTTCATTTATATGCAAGTAAAGGTAATTAACAAGACAGGCAATGCAACAAAACACAGAAAGCATGGAAAGCTAATTCTTTTTTTTTTCTCTCCTGAAAATAGTCTTCTCCATGCACTACAACTAATTGAACACGAAGATATTCTGAAATGTATTGTTTGAAAAAAAAAAATTAAAGAAAGTATTTTGAAACATATCATCTCAGCTCATCAGACATTTTCTAGCAGTTTTAGGATTTTTAAAGCTCTGAATTGGTGTTGGAGAGACCATATTTTGTATTATGCTCTGAAGGAAGAAAGGGATACTGCAAAACCAGAATGGGAGAGCTCTAAGAAACAAAACTTCCAGGGAAAGCCAAAGGAATGTGGACCTGTCACCATATCACTCAGGTTGGTACAGAATATTTCTGCACCATCTACTTTCCTGACTGATAAGTGGATTGTTTAATCTTGGCAAGGTCTTTTGACCGGGAAAGGCTCTGTTTTCAGGACATATGTACTGATATGGTACTTACTTGTAGAAATACATGTGCAGTCAGTGGAAAATTTTCTCAATTCTCCAACTCAACAGCCAATTGGTCTGAAAAGTGGATGGAGTAAAAATGAATTTAAAAAGTACTGGACCACTGACACTCAAGGTTGTGAAATGCCTGTTACTCCTGAGGGAGCTATTGCTAGCCCCATGTTTGTCTCTGCTGGATAAGACTGAGAAGTGTTTGGTTTTGAGGTGGGCTTCTAAGAAGTTCATCATGAAACAGAAAACTCTTTGGTGACAGTGAGGTTTAGCAGTTAACCGATGCTATCTTCCTGGTGGCAGCCAGATGCCTGGTTTTCTCAGTAGGAGAAGACAGAGAACTCAGGAGTGAAGAACAGAGGGGGAAAGGGGTTTTTAAGATTTGAGTTTATTTCTCATCACCTTACTCTGACTTTTGATTGGCAAGAAATTAATTTCTACAAGTTGAGTCTGTTTTGCCCGTGATGGTAATTTCTGAGTGACCACCCTGTCCTTACCTTGAGTCATGAGTCTTTTGTTGCATTTTCTCTTCCCTGTTCAAATGAGGAGGAGTGATAGAGTAGCTTTCATGGACACTTGGTGTTCAGCCAAGGTGAATCCACCACACAGCTGCAGAGGCCTAGTGTCTAATAAAACAAGTTTTTAGACAGAAAGTCACTGACTAAGTCTTACTCAAATGTTAACATTTTCCTGGACTTCAAAATAAGGTAGAAAAGTCTAAAAGTGGGTACTGACAGCTATATTCCAATTTTATTACAGTGAAGAAAAACTGGATATACAGCAAATTCAGACTGAAAAATCAAGAAAATTTCACATAATAACAAAGCAAGAAAACATAAAAGAGGAAAGTAGATGGGGACAACAGAGTAGGGCCTTGAGGGCAAGTATGAGAAGCTCATGACATGAAAGATGAAAGAAGAGGAAGAATTTGAAGGATGGACTGACAGCTTCACTTGCAAGCTGTAAATAAGATGGAAGAGAATACAAGCTCGAAAAGAGAAGACTGTTTAATAACCAGGTAGCTGAGGATTAAGGTGTCAAAGACAAACATAAGGGATTGCCTTTTTCTTTATTTCCTTCCCCCACTCCTGCCCTTTTATCTTTTAAGGTGCTGGAACTCCCTTTCTTATTAGGTATAATCTGCAGATGCAAAACATCACCAACACTTTGCTTAATTGTGGACAAAGTGGAACAAAATTGGTATTTAATTCGCATATAGGACTACAAAATACTTTGTCAAAACTGGACATGGCAATTTGTGGTTGTGTTTTCAGGAGGAGTCTATCGGATACCAGTAATTTTAGGTCACTGAGTTAAAACATCAGTCATTCCTTGGTGAACATAACTATTTTGATGGATGTCTTGCAACTGTCAGCATGTTGAACCTGTTTGTTGATAGCTTCCAAAGGACTGGTTTAATGATTGCACAAATGGTGCAAGAGGCAAACTTGGAAAGAAAATGTAATGGAAAATGTTAGAATGAAGGAATATTTGCTCCCTGAATAAGCATGTTTTCACATATATATAACAATTCAGAAAATGGAAAAGTGAAAAAAATATTTCATGTTTCCTGACATTCTCCATACTGAGGCAACTGGACAAACTCACCCACTAGCAGGCTGAAACATGCCAGTAGATTGGTTTGAACAAGAACATAATTAGCACATAGGCATAGACACAAGAACTGGAAAATGTTGCCACATTTAACTACAGGACTCAGGATGGTTTTCTGCCTCTTACTGCCTACTACTTTGACAATGAATTATGACAGTAAACGGCAATTAAACCTTTTTGTCAGCTTGATGTGTGTACTTCATGCTGTTAGCCAAGTATGTTTAGAGTGTTAGTGGTTCCATATCAACACTGTGTTGTCTATGTAGCTTGATATTTTGAATATGTTTGTTCAATTTGCTTTGAAGATTAGTTAGCAGAATTGAATTGGTGAGATTTGCAACTGGTTGCATTTCATTTCAGACATAATTTTGAATATAATTACTACCTTTGAAGGGGTACAGTCCTGATACCAATTAAGTGGAGCAATCACCTATGTTTAGAAAAGCAATATAGTTAGCAGATCAGGTTTTTGTCTAGGTAAATTTACGTCAACTAAAAGCCTGTTTCAGCATCTTTAGTGAATTTGTTGAACACTGTGATGCTTAGTAGTTGTATAAAGCCCTCAGCACGCCTGAGTCTCAAAAGTAAACGATACAAGAGGACCAGAAGGAGAGGCAGCTGGTTCAGCAGCTCTCTACAATACACTAACCACACAGGGCCAGCACACAGACAACACTGGAGCTACTTCAGTCTCTTCTCTCCTTGTGTATGTCCTTTGCATGCACTTTGTATTATGGTAGAAAGGTTCTCTTTCATTTGACTTGACTTGTAATGGGCAGTAAGTTTAAATCTTATTGCCCCTTCCCGTCCCCGTTTTTTTTCACCAATGATGCTTGCATCCTTTGTAAGTGTTGCTGTAAGGCTCTGTGCCACCACTTTGTCCTTCTCTTCATGAACTCCCAACTAATCTCACCTTCCCTAATTTTCTTCCTCTTTTGTTCCTCACTGTTCCTTACTCTTTCCAAGATCTTCATGCCCCCTTTGTTTCATGTCCACTTATTTTATTGTGAGGCATGCCTTGATACTGGGACATCAAACCGTTTTATAGTGTATTTTTCTGGGAGGTGGTATGGAGCACCTTCTCCCAACTACCCTGTGATAGCAACAGTAAACTGCTCTGAGTAGTTTCTCCTCCAGAATTGCCACTTCAGTGGGAGAGTAGTTGGACCTTCTAAGCTCTATTTAGAGCTCTGTGAAGTGTATTATATTCCCCAGGGGAGTGTTAAGACACTTCCCAGCCATTAAGGTGCATATGACGACAGATGGTCACTGGCTGGTAACAAGTTACAGAGCTACTGGGAGCTTAACTAAGTCTCTACCTTCTATGCTTAGAATCAGTAGAAATACTTTACATGGAATCTGTGACTGGAGAATATCTGTTTGTTGTAATTTTTTATTATGAGGAACATGTTGCTTATTCCAGTGCTGTTTAACATCTTTGTCAGTGACATGGACAGAGGAATTGAGTACACACTCAGCAAGTTTGCAGATGACACCAAGCTGTGTGGCACAGTTGACTTGCCAGAGGGCAGGGATGCCATCCAGAGGGACCTGGACAGGCTGGAGAGGTGGGCCCAGGACAACCTCATGAAATTCAACAAGGCCAAGTGTAAGGTCCTGCACCTGGGTAGGCACAATCCCAAGCACAAATACAGGCTGGGTAGTGAATGGCTGGAGAGCAGCCTTGAGTAAAAGGACCTGGGGGTCTGGGATAATGAAAAGCTCAACATGAGTCTGCAGTGTGTGCATGCAGCCCAGACAGCAACCATGTCCTGGGCTGCATCAAGAGCAGCGTGGCCAGCAGGGCAAGGGAGGGGATTCTGCCCCTTTACTCTGCTCTTGTCAGACCCCATCTGGAGTACTGTGTGCAGTTCTGGAGCCCCCAGCACAGGAAGGACATGGAANACTTCCGAAGGGCAGACTTTGGCTTATTTAAGGAACTAACTCAGAAAGTTCCTTAAGAAACAGCCCTTAAAAACAAAGGGGTCCAGGTAGGCTGGATCTACTTCAAGAAAGAACTCCTGAAGGCACAGGAATAGGCTGTGCCAATGTGCCAGAAGATGAGCTGGAAGCAAAAGCTGGCTGAGTGCAGTTGCCGGGTGGTAAAAGTGGTACTGATGGAGAAACAGTGATGTGGTACTGGTAATAGCTCTGCTGTTCCAGGTAGCACCTTGTCTGAAATGAGAAACATGCAGTGTCTCTTGGTGAACACAACTTCCTGAAGAGGACAAAAGGGCTTCACAACACTTTGAAGAGTGGCTACTGTTTTCCCTGGTAATACTACAAATTAGATTTTTTCCAGATTTTTTTTTTTTTTTAAATAATGCATTTGTTATGCAGAAGCTTTCAGTGCAGAAAAGGCTGTTTGTTCTTAATAAGCTTAATAAGACTTATATCTTCAGTATGTATTTTAACAACATACATAAAGAATGTTGGAATTTTAGGTTTTAATTGAGGCTTTCTACCTCTCTACAAAGCTGTAAGTTTAGATTTAGTATTTCTACAGAGAATGATGACTCCAGGAAGAAGACAGGTGTGAAAAAAGAAAACAATCAATACAGGCTGTATATTTATACACTGAGGCTGTATATTTATACACTGAAAAATCAGTCTAAGATGTATGCAAATCAGATACATTGAAAACTTGAGACATAATATATTTTTTTTAAAATTAATATTATCTCCGTGAATAGAAAATAACATTTTTGGACAAGCATACATTATGATAAGTGCTTAGATGAATTTAGTTAACACTGGTTTATGAAACATTTTTTTCTCTCAGAGATTTAATTCTATGATATAAAAGATTTGAAGACAATCTTTTGATTGAGGGAGGTAAGATGAGGTACTGTGAAGGCAAATTTAACAGTACTTTCTCTAAATTTTCTTACATTAGTACCACTGAATACTATGACAGGCTTTGGAAAGTGATGCATTCTAAATGTGGACATTTGGATTTTTTGTTTTAGCCTGATCTCCTTATTGTCCAAACCTGGGACCTTTTGGATATCTCAACAGCTTTTCCCTGGATTCCCTTCCCAGACTTTCTTCACGTAGCAGAACATCAGGGCAAGATGTCCAACTAGACCTTGTCATAGCAGGAAGCCAGGACTTATAAGGGGTGCATATCTATGTGTAACACTTGGGAAGCACAGGTAGTGTTTGGAGGGACGAGAGCAATCTGGCAGCTGGTGCATGCCTGGTTGCAAGTGCCCCTGTTAGTGCTTCCAGGGCACTGCCCAGAGTTCTGATTGGACAAACCATCAGGAAAGGAAGGGAAAACTCATGCTTTTCAGCTGCTTTCTGTCTTCCCAGGCTTTCCTGTTCTGATGCCCAAAAGACGCGTTACTCTGAAGACTGATGTGATGGCTGTGTGAGAAAGAGACCTTGAGTTCTTGATGAGGCTTTGAGAGTTTTAGACATGGCTTTTTCCTCTTCTTCGTGCTTGTGTGATGTGGTTCATCTTTCTTGCGTAAATTAATTGCCAGTGAGGGGAAAGCAGTGAGTAATTCTGCCTCTTCATAAACCCAAGCACTTAAAATGCATTTCTAGTGTCATGTTGTGTGCAATCTAGCTGAACTGACATCGTGCAGCAAAGCACAACGGACAGTTGAGAATGACGTGGCTTTTGCTGATTCTTTTTCAAGCTGAAGAATCATTTTGTGGAGCTTTCATACGTGGTCTTTGTTTATAGCTTTTCTGGAC
Source organism: Ramphastos sulfuratus (assembly GCA_013399055.1). Lineage (NCBI taxonomy): Eukaryota > Metazoa > Chordata > Aves > Piciformes > Ramphastidae > Ramphastos > Ramphastos sulfuratus. The sequence goes on from WBNM01038522.1 coordinate 8,010, forward strand.
TCTGTGAAAACGGATAATCTGAACTGACCAGGTGATATTCATGGGAGTGCAGACCCTTCAGGGAGCTTCAGTACAGGAAGATGAGGGAAGCACGGTGCCTGGCGCAGGCTGAGAATCGGAAGGTCAGGTCCCTCCGGGAGCGAGGGTTCAAAGGCCCTTAAGATCATTGAGTAAGAACCCTATTCAGCGCAACATCGAATAGAAACGCCTCCTCATCAAGGAGAAGGTGCCGGTCCCAACGGTAGGGCTGTGGCCAGCTGGTGTGGAGGATATTATCTCCTGACCATAACCCCTCAGACAACAGACGGCGGGGCAGAGCCCAGCCACTCTCCGCTCCCTGACAGCTAACGAGGGGTTCCCGGCGGAGCCCAGCTCCCCACTCGCCCAAACCCCTTCTCGCCAGCCCCGCCGCAGCCCTACTGCCCCTAAAGGACGGCTCCGCGTGCAGCAGAGGCCGGGGGGTCGGTGGCCGGCAACCCGGCGCTCTGCGCAGGAGGCGGTGTGAGCGAGGACGCGGTGGCAGGGATGGTTGCGGGGAGTCGGCTTCCTCTGGCGGTCCCGAGCTCTTCTCTCGAGCAGTGGCCGGCCCCTCTGGGGGACGCCGCGGAGCCTCACCGCTCCGTCTGGCCTCTCCCCGCGTCATGAACCACGGGGCGGCGGCTGAGGAGGCATCAGCAGGAGCAGTGAACGCGACTGGAAGGCAGATTGCGCCGGCGACGACACTCCGCCTGGCCGAGAAGGACTGAGGCTCAAGCGACTCGTACGCCGCGTTCAAGCTCTACCGCCCCCGGCAGGGAGGAGGGGATGAGCTCCCGCCCGCAGGCAGCTCCGCCCCGCAGGTACTGAGTGCCTCGGGGACTGGGATGTGTGTCGCTGCTCGAAGGGGAGCTGTAGGGTCGCGGGCAACCTCCTGGCTGAGTCACGTCTCTTTCCGTGTGGGGACGGTGTCGTCGCCCGGGGCTGCAGGTCCTCGCTGCGCCGGCGGCCCCGGGGCGGCCTGGCTCTGCTCTGTCCGCGGGGGGCTCCCAACTTTACGCGGCGTGGCAAACAATGTGCCGCGGAGCCGCCGAGCTGCTTTGACGTCTTGATCCTCTCCGAGAACTTAACAGGATCGCAAAGCTCTTCGAGCGGCTTTTCCCGGTGAGCCGGGTTTAGGCGTGCGGGTTTCGACTATAATCCGCCCGCGGCGGGCGAAGGGGCGGCTGCGGCGGGCCCTGCCCTGCCGCCCCCGCCGGGCCTGGCCGGGCCGCCCCGCCGGGAAGAGCTGCCGCTACCGGGGCTTCCCGACGCCGCGGGCCGTTAGCAGGGTCTGGGCTGAAGCCCCGACGGGGAAGGGCAGCGCTGCCTGTCGCTGTGGCTGAAGGATAACAGTCCCGAAACACCTGCATGCAGGCAGACCGACAGCCAGCCAGACACCGACGGAGTTTCTGTTGGGGAGGAAAGTGTGGAAAGGTGAGTCTGAAGAACGAGGCACTAAGCCTTCAGTTCTCAACTTTAACTTTTTTTTTTTTTTTTTTTTTTTCCCCCTCCACCCCTACGCCTCAACCCCCAAAGAAAACTATTAGTTTGCTTGACTGACACAGAGATCTACCTGTTCACAATTAAATTGGATTCAGGACATAAACCCGTACAGAAGTGTGGAGTCGCCCCACTTGTGACGACTAAGGCTTTGCTTTATCAGTTTGATCCATGCGTCTCTAAATTCTCTGCTGTCTGGAGCCTTGTGTTATAAGGATGAGATTGTCAAGCCCTGTATAAAGAAAATGCTAGGAAACACTGCAAGCTTGGTGAAAGGAAATCACATTTCTGGTGCTCCTGCTAAATTGACTTTGTTTTTAGCAACGTGACATCTTTTGAAAAACATATGTAGTGTAACCCGGGCCATAGTGTGCCTAAGAACGTGTAAGATAAAACAATTACTATAATCGGTGTCTTTAAAGCAAAATCCACTTTCTTGGTAAGAGGAAAAAGCCAAAAGAAGACAAGAAAAAAATACATGCTTATTACTTTATATCTCTGCAGAAATTATACCAAATGCAAATGTTACTGGTTAGTAGCAGATACGTTTTACTATGTTTTGTTTTCCAGATTCAGTACTGTTACATTAAAAACAAGTAGTAAAAGGATTGTTGTATTTAAAATCTGTAGTTTTCATTGTTACAGCAAATTGTAGTTTCAGCTCTTACAGTTTTTGAATTAGCATAACTTTGCCTTCAATTGTGTGCTGGTTTAAGGCTANATGTTGTTTTCTTAGAGTATGGATGCTAAAAACATCTGATTAGAAAAATACTTGGTGCATGTGCTAATGGGGCTGTCAGGATGTGTAATCATCAAGGATAACCATGGTAAACAAGCAGTGAATGACTGGAGTGAAGAGCACATCAGCTTTAAAAAATCATACACCATCTTTCCATGTGAGCATCTCTCAGCATTGCCTTTGGTATACCTCTGCACATCCTAGCCTTTGTTATCCAATTTGCACTCAAGCTCTGTCATTTCAGTTCAGCACGTTATCCTGCAGCCTTCTCTCATGTTGCTATCTCTTTTCATTATCATCTCTTAAATCCGACTCAGTGGAACGGCTTGTTACTGCATGTGAAACGTGGCACAGATTACCTCTCATGTTTTCCTTCCCTAGCCAAGTGGGCTGGCTGTGGTAGTTTACATGAAGCGGGCAGGGAGTGAATTTAAATATGTAACATTCATATATATACATGTGCACACCCGTAAGCATGCATATATTTTCTAGATGCTTGCTCAGAAATGTAAAGTTGCTGTGTTTTAGCTGTATTGTCCTTGTTTTGGTCACCTTTTAAGAGTTACCCTGGCAAATGAATGCCCTGACAGAATGTTGGCAGAACTGATAAATTTTGGACACTGGTTAGAGAAACTTTGCACAGAGCTTATTTGCTGAATAGGGGAGTGGATACCTGCATCATGTTAACCCATACTAGCTGCAGAAACAACATGATGTGACTTGATTGTCCAGTTGACTATAAATTGTAATTTACTGTGTTTTAATGTATAGTGTTAGGTTAAATACACACAACTAGTTTCTCCTGAATGGTTTCCAGTCTAAAAAAATAATGCATTCATAGAAAATTATCTGCAAACAATTTTAATAAATCTTAGAAAATTGAATTGTATTTATAATAATTAATAAATTTAGAAGAGAAATTCAGTCCAAATAGTTCAATCTATTAAAAAGATTATTTTGTTACCACAAGATTGCCAGAGACTCAACCATCAAATGGATCAAGGACAATCATAAAAATATACATTATATGTGTATGAATATGCAGTTTTGTGTGTAGTATATGCACATCCTGGAATACCTGTGAGGTGTAGCATGTTTGTTAGATGGGCCTTTACTGTTGAGGTTACTAGGCTATGCTTATAAATGATGTGCATTTTCAGGAGATACCAGTGCCCACGAGACTGTGGAAAATGAGATACAATTTAGCAGAGAGTAATAAAATTTGAGAAGTGCACTTTTAAAGGAGGGGATAGGATTCAAGAATTGCTTATTTAAACTGTTATGCATAGCAGTTCATGAGGGTAAGGTGATGTGGCTTGCTTATTGTTTTTTCAACACTTTGGGCATGTTCCAATAGCTTTTATACAAAGCTAATTTCTGTGAGAGTGTGCCAGAGCAAAATCTGCAGATTAATTTAAAAACACTGAAATCGTTGAAGGCTGAAACTTTTCTTGAAATAAAGTAGTTGCATAAAGGTCCGGCGTGAAGTCTTTGAAGCCCATTTGTTGTCTGTACTGGCTGATACATTGAAAGTGCTGAGTGTCACATGTAACATACCCAACATGCATAAGGTACAGCTGAACTACGACTATTACAAAGTGATGTAACAAGGATCATGTAGGTGGAAGTCAAATCCCAAAATAAATCCCAGCGATTTATCAGGGTTGAACCTGAATAGCTGCGTGAGGATTTGAAACGTGTCTTAACTAAAATGATCTAAGTGATCTGTGCAGCTTATCACTGCTTCCATAGCAAAGAGTAAAATGTTGAAAGCTTCAAGTACAAAAGTATATTACCAACTACAGAAATATATAAGATCCATTATAAAACTACGTGTACTATGACCTTTCACTTTGTGTTGGTGATACAGATTTTACCTTGAAAAGCTGTTCTTTGAGTTCTGCCATATTTTCTCTCTGTAGTACTTCCAACCTAAATGAATAAGATTTAAGAATATTAAGTGGTGGTATAAACAGCTTGAACTGTTGTGAGTACTTTATAAATTACTCCATTTGCTTCATATCAGAAGTATTAATATTAATTTGATTAAATTAGAGTGAGTTAACGTATTCTGCCCCAAAGGGGGACTGCTAGAGTAGCCCAAATGTAACTGCTCAATGCTTTTGAGAGGCAGACTTAGAGTAATTCAGACTTCTTTAACACTTGTTTGATAGGCTACACAGTTATTTTGATGCCTTGGTTCATCATAGAATCATAGAATTATTCAGGTTGGAAAAGACCCTTGGGATAATCAAGTCCAACTATTAACCCTACTCTGCAAGGTTTACTCCTAAACCCCATCCCCAAGCATCACATCTAAAAGACCTTTAAACACATCTGGGGTTGGTGACTCAACCACCTCCCTGGGCAGCCCATTCTAATGTCTGACTACTTTTTCTGTAAAAAAAAATTTCCTAATGTCAAGTCTCAACTTACCCTGTTGCAGTTTGAGGCCATTCTCTCTTGTTCTGTTGCTGATTACCTGTGCGAAGTGACCCTTGTGTAGTTGTAAAGAGCGATGAGTGTGGTTTGGTTGGTTTTTTGGGGTTTTTTTTGCTATTGAGCATGGGCAAAATTGTCTGAAACCTGGGCCGTGAGGAGGCCTTCATGGTGTTAAGATTACAGTGCATGATGAAAGCAGACATTCCTGCCTCTGCTCTGGTATGTGTTCTCAGAGCACTGTGAACCCATGAGAAAGTGTATTTGAGGGTATCCCATAATCTATTCATAGCAGGCTTTGGGAAAGGGGGAAACCAGGTTTTATCATAGAATCATAGAATGCCTTGGGTTGAAAGGGATCTTTCAAAGTCATCTAGACCAGCTGTGCTGCAGATCTTTAACTTGATCAGGTGGCTTGGAGCTCCATCAAGCCTAACCTTGAATGTGTCAATGGATGGGGCCTCCAGCAGCTCCCTGGACAACCTGTTCCAGTGTTTCACCACCCTTCTTCCTAACAAAGAACTTCTTCCTAATGTCTGATCTAAATTTGTGCTGCTCCAGTTTAAAACCATTGCCTCTTGTCCTATTGCTACATGTCATTCTAAATAGACCCTCCCCAGCTTTATTGTAGGGCCCTTACAGGTACTAGAAGGCCACTATAAGGTCTCCCCAGACTCTTCTGCAGCCTGGACAACCCTAACTCTCTCATTCTGTCTTTGTAGGAGATGTGCTCCAGCATTCTGATAGATCGTGTGTCCAGTTGTGTACCTGAAGGTCAGGGTCACCAGAATGTTGCGTATTGTGAACTTTGGGGTCACCAGATGTTGGGGTGCGGACTTGAATGCATGTGCCAGGGCTGCTAGGAACGGGGGGAAGGATGACGCGAGACGAGACGACCATCAGTACCAATATGATACACCCAAGATCGCCCGTTTATTGCAGAAAGTAGCACATACTTATAAAGCAGTAGAGCTGTCAGACCACACCTTATTCATTCTCTCCTTGGTTACAGGCCCCTGCTTCTCAGACTTTGTCACTCTGATAAGGAGTCCCAAGCCTTCCAGTCCACACAGCTGCCTCCTATCTCGCCTGACTCCCACAAAGGGCAGCTGTGCTCACTGTCCTCTCTCACACCAGCAGCTTCTTCCTCCCACATCTCTTGTGCTATTTTGCTCTCAGCTAGTGTTCACATAATGAGGCCCAACAGTGTCCCTTGTCTGGCCCTGCTCCAGCAGGTCCCTAACCTTCTTGTGTTGAGGGCCCCATATGCAGACACAGTAATCCAAGTGACGTCTCCCCAGAGTAGAGTGACAGAATCATCCTCCTCGTTCTGCTGGCCATGCTTCTTTCGATGTAGCTCAAGATGGGATTTACCTTCCAGGCTGTGAGTGTGCATTGGTGCCTCATTTCCAGCTTTTCATCCACCAGTACCCTCAAGTCCTTTTCTGCAGGACTGCCATCTTGGCTTGGTTAATTTGGCTTGGTTTTGACTTGCTTAATTTGAAACAGATTTGGAAAGTGTCTCATTTTTGAGCTGCAACAACTAATGACGATGCAATTTGCTGCAAATGGGCGAATAGACCTTAGAAAGGGAGGAGTTACTGCTGTGAACTAGAGATGCCACCTTCTTTTGGCCTGGAGTTAGATGCCCAGTTATTTTCAGTCTCCTGTTTTGCCTTCAATCATTGCCTGTCTCTCTCGTTAGATGACTTGTGAGTTAAATACCTATTTTATGTGCCTATCATGGATTTATCAGACTTGTCAGCCTTTAGGTAATCAAGTTTTACCCTCAGTGTATTTATTAGCTTGAAATATTCAGCACACAGAATGTACTTCAGAGATAACAGATTTTATAAAAGGCAGATATCTACTTGCATTGGGTGCAGGTACCCAGGGGATGACAAGGGGGCTGCAGGACCTTATGTGAGGAGGGGCCAGGGGTTGCCTGTGCCAGACAAAACCACTTCCAGACAGCTCCAGCAAAACCACCACAAGACGTGGTTGAGCTGAGTCCCTCAGCCAAGTTGGTAATGCCTCAGGAAAGACATATTTAAGAAAAGCTAAAATGCTTCACAGACAGTATGTGAGGAATGAGGGGAAAAAACACCATGAGAAATGTTTCTGCAGACGCTGAGGTCAAAGAAGGAGGTGGAAGTGTTTTTCCAGGTGTGACAGGAGATAATCCCCTTCAGCTCTCTAGAGCAGACCATGCTGGAGTAGATACCACTGCTGAGGACCCCATGGTGGAGCAAGTAGCTATTTCCTAAAGGGAGCTGCAGTCAGTGGAAAGGAGTTCATGCAGGAACAGGTTCTCCTAACAGAAACTGGAGCCCATGGAGGACCCATACTGGAGCAGGTTTATCCTGAAGTACTGCAGTCTGTTGAATACAGAGCAGCTCATGAAGGACTACATCCTGTGGGAAGGACCTATGCTGGAGCAGGAAACTGCGTAAGGAGAAAAGAGTAGCAAAAAGGAAGCATTTCAGGCTGACCACAACCACCCCATTCTTCACACCCTGTGCTGCTGGGTGAGATAGAGATGGTGGAGAGGTTGAGAATGTAGGAACGAAGTTGAATCTGGAGGAAAAAAGAGGGAGAGAGCTGTTTTTGTCTTCATTTCTCATCATACAACTCTATTTTAATTGGCAATAAATTAATTTTCCTCTATCTGAGTCTGTTTTGCCTGTGAGAGTAACTGGTAAGTGATTCTGTTCTAGAAGGATAACTCAACCCATGAGCTTTCTCATACTACTTTCTCCTGCTAGACTGCTGATAAGGAGTGGATGAGTGGGTGTCTGGCAGCCAACCAAGGCCAACCCATCACACTGTTGTTACAACTACATTTTTAAATACAAAGCTGAGCTCTACTCAATTCTTAAAACTGTCTTATAAGCACAAGATTTTAGTGACACTTTGAAAGTTGGAGGTCTCAGCTACCTGGAGCTTTCTGCAGAGCCTCTGCAGTGTTTTCCTGCTGACTGACTCCTGATGGCTCATTTAAAGCTGCTCCCTAATCAGTCACTTGCCAGATACTTGATCCAATTTTGAAATTCTGATCTCCTTAAAATGTTAAACACATTTGCTGTTAGGAATCTTGGAGGCCTGAAAGGAATAAAAGTTTCTCCTTTATCAGATGACCAGTAACTTGTCAGAATTTTAGGTGCTTCATAAAGGGCCAACCATGTTGCTTCAGGAGGTCTCATTACTTGCATTGTACCCAAATCACCTTGTTACTGATTTCTTCCAGTCCTGTGTTGTGTCCATCTCTGTACCATAGCTGGGTGTGCATGACATAATTTAGCAATGAACCTCTGTCCGCTCTCCCTACCTTCCTCCAAAAATATTTGAATGTATTTGAATGTTTAACAGTAGGGCTGTATTTCTGTGAAATTTTTTCTTCCCTTCTTTCCTTTGGTCTAGTGCAGAAATAAGAGTTCAGACCACACTCTGCATCAAGTTTGGGTTTTACAGCTGAAATCATTGTAAAGGCTATGAAATGAGCTCAAATTTTGCCTTCAGATTTTTATTTTATAGCTTGTTTTTCTTTACTTTTCTAGGATGAGCAAGCCCCATCTCTCTCTCTTTCACATTTCCCCCCTATGTCCTGAGTCATTCTTGACATGCTTTTATTCTTCAGATTCTTTCTGTTTAAGATAAGGACAGATAGTATACATGACATTGTTTAGTGGAAGAGTTACAACTCCTCCCTCCCTCCCTTCTTCCTCCAACGTGATAGAGTCTTAATATGATTTTAAAAAAACAGTACCATTATTTGGCTGAGCTTTGAAGGAAAGCAGGGTCTATACAGAGCAGTAAAATTCAAGCAGCTCATGCCACTTTCCTCTTAAAGTGATCTTTCGTGAGACTCAGTATAGCTGAAAGTGGTGGAAATAAAATAGCTAGCGTGAGCAACTATTATTGGGAAGATACATTATGCTGCTGTGCCATACTTTCTGTATGTACTTAATTACCACCAGGGAGCATGCTGCTCTCTTTTTAAGTTAAGTGGTTGTGACACCCTACTTACTGTCTCATAGCCTCCTGACTTCAAGTCTTGGAATCTGGGCAGTGAGACAGTAATTTGTAGGCTACTTTTGCAGATTTTGGTTCAATGAAATTTTGAGGAAAACAGTAACAGCAGAATTTGAGTTGTGTTCAAATATATGAGAGATGGGAATTGACTTAATACTCACTGTTACAGCAAAGTAGATGTTCTAATTGCCAAAGCACTATTGTGTTGTCATCTAATTCTGTATTTCAAAAATGTGTAGTAGAAGCAGAAATAGTAACTTAAAACCAATTTACGAAAAACCTTCCTAGAACTGAGATATTTTTGGCATCATACCTATTTTGAAATCTATTCATTTGACTGGCTAATTTATTAATAACAATGTCTATCAAAGGCTGAATAATTTAAAAATAAAAATTATTTTATATTTATAATGGTATATATTAACATAGTCTTAAACAGTTTGGTGATATTTTTTGAGTAGACAGAATTGATTCATTTTGTGAGACTGTTCCAGTTAACGTTTTTATGTGTAGCTCTGCTTTTAGCATAAATTATCTGTACTTTGGGAATTAATTCTTCTTGATTATTTCTTGATAAAAATATTAAATTAGTCTACTTTGTATTTTGAAATGTATGATGTAATTTTGAAAGTTGTATATGATTACCTTTAATGTTCTGAGAGTTGAATGAAGGGTAAGTCAGGTATCCTTTTTTTAAGGAACTGGGTGCATAACAGATCTAATCGTGGATTGTGAGCTTTGCTTCAGGAATCATGGAGGGCAGAATATTAGTTTTAGTAAGATATGTATTTCATTTGATGCTGAAGCTGAATGTTGTATGGTCAAAGAGACAAAGGATTACAGGTGGAAAAGGTCTGAGACAATTGAGTGATCCTGAGAGAATTTAATTCTAGTCATATCTCAAACAAAAAGACTTTCTGAATGTAGCCTCGGAATTAAAAATAAAATAAATGTCAAAATTCAGAGCTTTCACTGAAAGGCTTTCAGTTGCTCCTTTTTAAGACAGTTGTCTTCAGTTGTACAACATGTTTTGCAGGTGATAGATGTGATATGAACCTGGTAAGGCATTAAAGGCCGCATCTGGAAAGAAGTGTAGGTAATTTTTTAGAATCTCATAGGAACTGGACTGTCTTAAATATCAAGATAGGGCTTGTCTTGAGGCGGTATAATAAAAATGACATATGAAAATAATGGAAGAAAAAAACCCTAGTATGTGGTTAATGAAGAGTTTGGGCAATATAGAATTAATGCATATCATATACTAAGCCAAGGGATACATTTTGTTAATTACCTGTTGGTAAATAGGAATTTTCAGTTAAAAAAAAGGTTAAATTCGCACAAGGGGCTCAACTTCAAGTGGAATAGGCTGTCCTAGCACATGTATTACCTAACTTCTTTTTTTGTCTGGCTTTCCAACTGTAACCATTGACTGGGATTTTAAGTGCAATTTCATTATGGATAATAGGTATGAAAATGTAGGTATCCAGGAAGCCCAAAGACTTAAAAAGAATATTGGGCCATGTAGCCTGTTTCATTGGTCATGATGAATTTTCTTTGTTAAGCTTTTAATAGGACTTTTTTTTTTCTCTGTGGTGTGAATAAATGAAGAAACCGATATATTGTGTGTGTAAGTCTCCACTGGCTATTTTTTCAAATAACTGAATTTGCTTTTTGCTCTTCTATTGCTTTAAGAAATCAATCTTTTAAAGTAATGAACACATTTCTTTCGTGTAATTCACAAATTTTTTCCCCTCCTGTTTCAGCTGTCATTTAGATGTTGATATGTAAAGCAAAATGGCAAAAATCAACACCCAGCACTCCTACCCTAGTATGCACAGATCATCTGTCAGAACTACTGATGAAGATATTGAAAGGATTGAAAATGGCTATATCAGGTAATGTATTCCTTTCATCATAATCAGGAGGACAGACTGCTGCATAACTTGTGGCAGTTCTCTAGCTCTGCGTTATTGGGGTGTTACATCATGATAGTATCATGGAATCATAGAATTGTCAGGGTTGGAAGGACCTCATGAATCATCCCGTTCCACCCCCCCTGCCATGGGCAGGGACACCTCACACTAGATCAGGTCGCTCAGAGCCACATCCAGCCTGGCCCTAAAAAATTCCAGGGATGGGGCTTCCACCACCTCCCTGGGCAACTTGTTCCAGTGTCTCACCACCCTCATGGTGAAGAACTTCTTCCTAACATCCAATCTGAATCTACCCACTTCTAGTTTCGCTCCATTCCCCCTAGCCCTGTCATTACCTGACACCCTAAAAAGTCCCTCACCACCTTTCCTGTAGGCCCCCTTCAGAAACTGGAAGGCCACAATAAGGTTTCCTTGGACCCTTCTCCTCTCTCCAGGCTGGGTAATCCCAACTACCTGTCTGTCTTCATAGGAGAGATGTTCAGCCCTCTAGTTATCCTCGTGGCCCTTCTCTGGACACACTCCACCACATCCATATCCTTCTTGTAATAGGAGAGCCAGAACTGGATGCAGTACTCTAGGTTGGGTCTCACCAGAGTGGAGAAGAGGGTGAGAATCACCTCTCTTGACCTGCTGGCCACACTTCTCTTGATGAAGCCCAGGATATGGTTGGCTTTCTAGGATTCAAGAGCACACTGACATCTCATGTTGAGTTTCTCATCCACCAGCACCCTCAAGTCCTTTTCTTCACGGCTGCCTTCAAGCCAGTCACTGCCCAGCCTATATCGGCCCCAGTGCACATAACTGACATAACTGACTTAACAATGTGTACCTGAAGTGTAGAAGAGACAGCAGCAGGAATGTTGTGATTACCTGTTGTTTTGGAAGCATAACCTGTATTGCCTTAGGAATAAAGCTCGTTTTTACATCAGTGAGAATTATACCAATTCATTAAGGAGAAACCTCTTTCTCAAGTCACCACATGGATAACAGGGTCTGTGCTTCCCACTGTGGGATTTGAAGAAAAGGAATCCTTCTGGTGTCATGCAGTAAAAAGCCTCAGGAAGTTTATTTTAAAATGTAGCCTCTGCAAATTGCCTAGTTCCTCTAATAAGGAACATTTGTAGTGCATAAAGAATATCAGCGTTTTCAAACTGGATTTTCAGAATTTCTCATGTGGTAGACCTGTAACATTTCTTTATATTCACCTTTCTCTGTTTTGATAGTTTTGAAGTGGCAATTTAAAATGTGCCAGTAAGCTTGCACTTGCATTTTGCACAGTAACAGACATTTGTCTAGTCAGAGCAAACTCTGCTGGGCCTGCAGGACAGTGTCTGGTGATCCACAGCACCTGTACAGGCTGGAAAAAATGTTCAGCTTTTGGCTTCTCAGTGTTTTACCATTCCCACTTGAAGCCTTGTCAAACTGTCTCTTGCTGTTCGAATGTGTACCCAGGCTCAAAATCCTGCTAGGCCGATAGGATTGCCTGCATTATGATACTTTCGGGATTGCATGCCCTTAGCATCTAGCAAGATTCTGATCCCTGTCCTGTTTGAATTGCTCCTCTTTTTTTTTTTTTTTTTCTTTCCCCCTTTCTGATCTGCTTACATTATGAAATGGAGCTGCTTTCATTCTGCACAGCATGGCTTGCTTGTCTTACTACCCCATGGTCTCCTTAAGGAGAATTCCAAGAGAGAGAATTCCCTTTGTCTCCATTTACAGTGGTGTCTCAGAAACAGGGAAACCAGATAGAAATTAGTCTCTTCCTTTCCTTTTATTAATGTTCTTATTATAGAATATATCAGTGATTGGCAGTTCACAGAATGTAGTTGCTGGCCCAGATGTGAGAGTGTGATTATAAAGTTTTAAATGTAGAATAATCACTGCAGTCATTTGCAGTTTCAGAGGGCAACGGCTTGCTTGTGATAGATATAGAGGCTGAAATATCAATTGCATTTTATCCTGGTAGTCTTGAAGAGTTGTTTATTTAAAGAAAGCTGGCTATTATTAGCATTAAATAGAGGTGTTCATAGATGACTAAAAAGACACAATTTCACTCTGTAAAAGAGGTCTTATATTTAATGTTTCTGGATTGCTGAAGTGATTGCCAGTAAGTGTATACAATACCTTTTAATACCATTCAAAGCATTCTAATACACATTTTTCAAATTTGTTTTGAAATGTCTGTACCAAAAAAATAGACCCTGTCTAAAATTTTAGCTCATGTAGCAAAATACACAACTATATACATTGGAAAAAAATTACAGATTTTCTAGAGTAGCAGCATTTCTTCTTTGCCTTTATCTTCCTTCAGCTCCTGTTGGCTGTAGTTCAACAAAGCAAGTAAGCACATTACTTAGTTCTTATTAAAGTCAGCAAGTGTTAAATTTATGCTTGATGCTAAGGATGTGCTTAAGTGCTTTTCTGCTGTGGAGTAAGGTATTATCAAGGAAAAGCGCTCACTACAACAGTTAACAGAATGCTGCTGTGCTTTAAACTGTCATTCTCAGCTGTGCTCTAGTAAGAGATTCATGTGCCCTTATTCTTACAGTGTAGTATGCTATAAAGTTGGTCCATTTTGTTAAAACAAAAATCAACAAAACCAAAAATAACAAACGAGTCTTCATTTTAAAGATCCAACCTCTGTATAGAAAGAGATCAAATAAACAGGCAGCACATTAGCTTATAGACACAGACTGGTTATCTAAAAGTTTGACGTAAGATTTAGTTGTGCCTTGTAGATGTCTGGATTTCACTGTCTTTATGTGAGTAGGTATCTTAAGTTGCTGCTGTCATCAGTGGAGATGTTGAGCCTAGGAAACTGTTCAGCTTACACTGAAGTTGAATAGCTCTTCAGGCTCATTTGACTGTGGTGATTATGAGAGGTATTTAGTTGCATAAAATAGGCACTTCAAGTTGTTTGAGATACTATAGAGCACTAAGGCTAGTGGATATGACTTGAGATCTCTGTGTTTTGGAGAGGTCAGAGAAAGGATTTTGAATTATTCTAAGTGGTACTAGACCACTTAGAATCAAACCCTAAGATGGTAATTGACTATAATAAGAAATTAGATATTCAGCTTTGTGCTGGTTTAAGGCTAATTGGAATATTTTAAACGAAGAAAACTATACTGTAGGCTGTGAAAGGAAAAACAAGGGTGATGTCTACTTCACTCATAGGCTTGCTGAGATGTTTAGGAGTAAGTACTCAAAACAAAAGATAAGCCACTTGGGCTTGTCGCAGTCTTGGTCGGGCTTGTGGCACTCTCTGGGGTACAGTGTTTGGGGCTGTCTACCAGCTTCTGAACTTCTCCTGGTCTCTGATTAATTTCACTAATCACTTTTCTTCTAACTCCTGAACCTACATCAAGCTTATATTAGAAGCAGGCCACTGCTTCCGCTCTTGAAATCTGGCTCGTAGGCATTACTCAGAAGGGCTTCAGTTTAAATTATCCTAACTTCAAAATAATTACTGCTAAATGAAAATTCTGAATTATTTGGATGTGTTTTAGGTGAAAATGGTCTTCCAGAATTTGCTTGAAGATCTTCGTGCAAATTTAGAACCATATTAAATCAAGGCAAGGAACAAGTACAGAGCAGGTGCTGATGTAAATGTCTTTCTCAGACCTTACTCTGCTAGGTACCTTGATAGCATGGGAATAAACTGGCTTTTAGAGAGCTGAGGAGGCATGGAGAAATGTCAGCATCAGAGACTTTTCTGTAAGATATGGTAACAGTGCTACCTCTGTGGAAATAAAACATTTTTCAGTAAAAATCAAGGAAGCACAACAATCTGCTGATGCTTCTGCTTTGCAACCTGCTCTTTATTCATTGGCGCACTGCATTCTTGTGTAAGACCCTTGGATAGTAATGATGGTGGTTACTGTTTTGCTGCAGATACCAAACAAGCTGGGCAAGATACTGGACAAGAGTCCAGACAAAATGAATCCCTGTTTGTAAAAATAAAGTAGAATCTATTCCATATGCATTGAAGGTATTACATCAAAAGCCCCACCTGAAACTGTTTCCCTGAATCAGTGTAAAGCCATCTGACAAATATTGTCTCTTGTATTATCTGAGCAGGGTTGAAGAGAATGGGTATAGGAGTTTTATAACAGGGAGTTATAATAATGAAAGGAAGAGTTCATTTAAGATTTATGTTTTGGTTTGCATTTGTGTGAGTTAAAGTTGAGTATATTTATGATTTCTGTGTAATATTGGACAGATGCTTTCTTAAGAGTTGTCTGTCGGAGTTCCTTATGTATTGTTTTCTGGTCCTGTTGCAAATATATACAAGGTGTATTTGTAAAAAAGCACCTCAGTACTGTTTCCACCAAATTATTTTGATTTCCCTGAATTGTCTACACATGTTATTGATATAACTTTTTTTTGTAAGGTAAACTTGAATTTGTTTATGAATTGTTATCTTTAGTTATAACATTAACCTAGTTGTAGAAATTCTTGATGCACGTGTAAACTAATAAAAAATTGTCCTTTAAAAACAGTCAAAGCAATCAAAACAAAGATACAGGCTTCAATATTTCACTAGTTGAGTCCATAATTCATCCAGTTTGATTCCAGCAGTTTTTTCTTTCTCTTTTTTTTTTTTTTTTTTTTTTTTTTTTTTTTTTTTTTCCAGTCAATGTGTCTGGTCACTTATTGGTAAGAATCTGACCAGAGAGTAATTTCAATAATTTGAAAAATTTAATTGGTTTTATGGGACTCTGGATCAGACTGAAAAGTGTTCAAATCAGGTCACATTAAGCAAACCATTTTCTTTGACCTAGATAACATTTCTTCAACATATTTCTGACTTAAGACACCAAAACCCGTAGCCTGGATTGAAAACATTGTTTTTTAGATAGTGCCACTAAGTGCTTTGTAGCTACTGTTCGCAAAAGGACAGACACTTGGTAAAATTCTCAATGTTAAAGATGCAAAAAATATGAGGAGCCTTTATAGGGACACTGGAGCACAGCTTTCCACACTGCTGAGGAACGTGGAAGTAGTGATCATGCATATGAAGCTATTAACAGATGATGTACTTACTTTGACTGTACTGAGGTGGAGCTAGCAGGTGTGCTGGTTTAAGGC